>JAOEHI010052883.1:0-15987 GCA_025447815.1 Percopsis transmontana | reverse complement strand
CCTTGCTTGGGAGTGGGAAGAGTGGGGAGCCACATTATGTTGCGTCCCGGTTACCCCTAGACCGTAGGACGTAACAGACTGTCATGACGAACTGCCAATTTTGTAATGGATGGCAAAAGTCTTTCCTGCGCATTCTATGAACACAGGAGGAGACCTTATATAGTTGTGATCACAGCTCAATTAGCACAACACATACATTTTGTGTTGTGATTAAAAAGGTTAAGGACAGTAGTCATTAGTTACATTATTCCCAAAATAGGCCAACATAACATATACAAAAAGGCCGTGTGTAATTTTGGAGTCTTTGCCTAGCCCGGAAAATACCACACAATGCCGTACCCTGTGCTACGACGTGGTCTGACCAGGCAGAGAGGCTGGCGCAATATTTGCTGGGAAATTAGCAAACGCTTTTCACAGTTATGGAACACTTATTGAGTTACCGTTTAAGAGTGCAGAACAACCAAAATGTTTGTGTGTGTGTGTGTGTGTGTGTGTGTGAGATACCCAGTTCGCTTTGCATCTCTTGCTGTTCAGCCTCCCCTCGTCGAGACATGCTCTGGATTGTCCCTGCCTTCAAGACTGGAATGTTGAGACCAGGCCATAGAAAGCCACCTCGACCTGGGGTATTGTGTGTATTGTCAGTCTTGACAATACAGAGCTAATATAAAACTGTAGCATCAAAACATGTCTAGATGAAAAGAGGAAAGGGGATGAGAAGAAATAAGGCAGAAAGAAGGGCTGGGCTGAGTAAGTAAATGAAAAAAAGTGAGAGATGCAAGGAACAGACAAGAATAGAGCGAGAGAGAAAATTAGGGTTGGAAAAGAATAGAGAATAAAGCGACACAACAAAAGAAAATAATCGTTAATAGAAAATCAAGAAAAGAAAGATTACAGGACGGTATGGCACCGACCGACAGATTGAGGGACAAAGAGTAATGTCTGTAATAACAAATATTATAAAAAGCAGTCTGGGTCATGTAGCTAGCTCGCTGTCTATCAACACATCACTAGCGTTACTTAGCTACAGTGGCCATTTGAAGAAATTGAATTTAACTGGAAAAGGAAACAAGGAACAAAACAGAATCAACAAAATAGAAGCATGGAGGGAAAACAGGATATTTTTTTCTCACCTGTGTTAATATATGGTTAACATGCATCCATACAAATTACTTAAGCCCAAAACACACCACCCCGACTGCAAAGTCAGGGCAGAGGACAGAAAGACATACAGGTGGTGTCTCACCTTCTCCAATGCTCTGTCCTCTATTCAGGTCTCTCTTCAGCTTGCGTTTGGTTCTCTTCCCTCGACCCTTCCTGGCCCCTGCCCCCGTCTCTGCCAAAACGCCTTTCCACAGCTCCTCTGCTGTCACTGTGAACAAACACACACAATTTGAATCTTGTTGATATTGTGTTCGTCTGACTTCAAACTGATCAGAAAAAAGTGAAAAAAGAAATGACAGCAACAGGAGGGGTATGTTGAATTTCAGCGATCGACTGACCTGCAGATTAATTAACATGCAAGACTGTAAAATCCATAATGTTAAGATACTATACTTTTCGCAGAGACCCCTAACCCAGTAGGTAAAAGTTTCATAAATCCTCAACATTATTTGTCTGAGGACAGACTTTTATTTGCACGTATCAGCCTAGACAATGTCAACAGGAACTGACAGAATGAATACAATATGTGGTTGGCAAGTGCGTAAGTGTGTGTGTGTGCATGGGCACACATTCAGTGATGCAGACGTGTTGACAGCTGCAAAACAAGTAATTATCTCAGACTGTGAAAAGCAGAGGCAGAAAGTTTGAACTTGCAGAGAGAGAAAGAGAGAGAGAGAGAGAGAGAGAGAGAGAGAGAGAGAGAGAGAGAGACTAAAATAAAGAAAGTGACTACTGTAATATTGGGACAGCTCCACACCTGTCCTTTGGAGGTACTCAGTGGCTGTGAAAAACACACACTTAGCAAATTTACAGTTTCTGCAAATAATGTGTGCTGAACTCCCAGGAGAAAACTCAAGGGAGCTCAGTGCCAAGAGGTAGCTGAGCGATAAATCCCCCACTCCTTGGAGGCACACATATGGTCTTTCTGGCTTTGGATCAAATTGGACCGAGCGAGGATCTCTGACAACCTAAACCTACAGAATATAAAACAAAATAGGAAGGCTGGATGGATTGCATTCCTTTGCATTTGACTAGCATAGCTGCGGTTTTGAGCAGGTTCACCTGAATGGAGTTTTCCAAATCACAGCTAAACTGATGAAGATGAAGTGATATCCCGCCATACTCAAGTATTTTCAGTTTATCAGTTTATTATTCCCAACGCAACCATTTAAACAACTGTGTTCCCTGTATAAACGGTCCACCTCTATTCAGTACAGCATCAATGAAGAGGTGAAAAAGCTGCCGACAACCAGGTTCACATCATCCAAACATATAAGGGTTAGCAACATGACTTTTAAAAAAATGTTTTTATAGAAATTCATACATTTAATCAAGCACCTGTTAAAAATGGGAAATTGCTGAATTAACATCTGTTAACAGATCTGTCCATATTGACAACATATTGTCAATTTTACAGACATCATTTACCTATGTATTAGTTATATTCATTTGTGAATTTAGATCAGCACTTTGGGAAATCACTGTATACAGGTACATACACTTGTTGAAGAAGCTGCCATGCCTGATTTGCTGCCATGTTGCTGTAGGGACAAAAGGAACAGAAGTGTTCCTCTGTAGAGACACTGCTGAAACTCGATTTATCGATTGGGACAACTGAAGAGCTCCCCCTATGGACTGGATCGGTACTGCAGATGGAAAATAAAGAATAAATAAAAATAAAGATATGTACAGCCAGCCATAGAAGTATACATACACAGCAATAGGCTTAAATAGTTAACTTTAATTATTCGCATTCAAATAAACATAAGAATCACCCAAAAACCCATTAACATTAAAAGAAGCAGAATTACCAGAATAATCATGCAAATTATTTGAATTCCTATCAGCCTATATTGAGAGAAGATAGTTCAACTGACCCAAGCTGATGGAGGAAATTCCAGGAGACAGTACATTAGGTTTACATCCATTTTAAACTAAAGTAAATTAATTAGCATGTTATAATTTGAAAATAGCGAAGTCAAATAAAGTCTCTAGCTTATACAGTAGCTTAGCTTAACATTTGTTTTATTAATGCCCAATAGCATTACCAATAGAAGCAGGAAAAAGAAGAAGAATAGGGGCCGTCTCAATATGTCCATGGGCCAGCTCTCTTAGACCGTTTGTAATTATCTCTTTCTACTTCAAACTATGTTTACTACCTACAATAAACAGGAAACAGAGGAAAGAAAGTGTAGTGTAAACCTAAGCTACATGGACATTTAGCCACTTTTAGACCCACGTATGAGCTATTTTTGCTGATAAGGCATCTTCTCAGGTTGAAATTGGGAAATTGAAAGATGAGGTTTTAAAGTTTCAGTCGCCGATTTTCAAGAATGTCAATTGAGCTCACTTTACTTTAAACCTGCCTGTGAGAAGCATGTGCGATTTGAAATAATGAAGCAGGCTGGATGAAAATGTAGTGATGGGACGGTCGATCCACTAGGCATATTGTAACTGACCGAACGTTTGATGCAACTAAAAATACATCTAGTCGAGACAGTGACTACGCAAGGAAAATAACAGAATTATTTTTTTTTTGGATGACCAGCTAATTTCGGTGGTGGAGAACGTAGGCTTTCGCCGGCTTATGGAGCATTTGGAGCCAGGGTATTGTAACGGTCAGATTGTTGTATACATATACAGTATGTAGTGTATATTTACGACACCCAGAGGTAGTTGCGCTTTATGGCTTTTAGTGTTACTACACTTTTGCCGTAGTGCTGTCTGTGTCTAGAGACATGCTACACACCTACACTTGTCTTCTCAAGTGACGCTTTTAGGACATGTATTCATTCTGGGTATGAAAGAAGATGTTGTTGCATATTTTTGGGTAGAATCCCAGCCCTGTTGTCGTTTCTTACAACTACAGCCCAAAGTGTTACAGTATGTCCTACCCTCCCACTACCTTTCAGACAGGGCTATACCACAACAATAGCAGTGTATTATATTAAATATTTATTAACAAATCAGATCGGAATCTGCTATAAATATTGAATGCATCGGATCGGGATACCAAGAGTTGATCGGGACATCCCTACTTATCTCCCAATAAGGAAAAATAGCGTAGGTCTACTGTTCTCCTAGGTATTGCTATGTTTTGCATAATTCAAAATGATCATAATGTGTCATTTTTTGTTATTTTTTTAAAGATCCATTGCTTGCAGTGTCATAAATTGGTATACACGAACACGTTGACAATTTGGACACTCCAAGCCAAGCTACTGATCGAGGCAACGCTGAGTGCGCTGCTGTCAACCAAGGCATTATTATTAGACGTACCTAGTCATTTTATTAAACGTTTGTTGTTTTTTATTTTATTTTTGTATGTTATGTTGAATCATGTTGACAGTGCAATTAAATCAGTATGATGATCTGTTACAGTGTCCAGGCAACAAAGGTTGGATGAGGCTTTGGTTGATACGATTGTCGAGGATTCACAGCCTTTGTAGGCCAGTTGTATCCTTCTTATGTTATACCTGGTAGGAAGGCAGTAAAAGCCATGGTGGAGGCTAGGTACATTTCCTTCCTTTCATACATTTCCCTCCTAGAGATTAGTACCCTTTTAGATTTTATTATCTTGCGTTTTCTCTTAGGTACACTGCCAAAAAAAATGCCATGGCCAAGGTGGGAAAGGCCACTGTGGTTAGTCTCACAGCTGATACGTGGACATCCATTTATATGGATGCAGAGCTGCCAAGTTTCACCAAAGTTCGGAGCGAGATTATGCGTTTTGGGGCAGAGCGACCCAATTATTTTTGCAACTGAAATACCAGTTCCCTGCAACTTTACATATTGTTCATAATTGACCAGCAAAAATAGAAATTAACCCTAACTTTTTTGGAAGGGGGCTAACTCTTCCAGGCAGCAGGGAAACGGCTCACAAGTGAGTGTGCCAAGTTAATTGGACCAGAGGCAGAAGAAGTGCAAGCGGCTGCAGCACCACCAGAACCCTCAGTCTGAAGAGGAAAACCTGTGGGGCCTGAACTAATTGAGGCACACAATGTCTCGACCACCGTCTCGGGTTTATAGCGTTCATAGCATCGTTTCTGCCGACCACTAGATATCACAGTTCAACAAGTTGACAGCGTTTTGATGATTTGGACCTCCCGGTGTCATGCTAAGAAGTGATCGTCCTCCAAAAAGATTTCTGTCGTACTATAGGCTACTAGTAGCCCATTCTGATCTGTCTATAAAACTTTTCAATTGTGTGTATGTCTGTCTGTCTGCCTGCCTGTCTATGAAATAATCTATTATCTGTCCATCTGTATATATTCCTGTCTGTCATTTGTACAGTAGTTGGCTTTCTATAAAAGAATGTATATATACTGCCTGCAGGCAGTATATACACATTCTTTTATAGCATCTAGACATGCAGTACTGAAAACTTAGACAAATATAGATCTATATTTGTCTTTCAACCAAAAAACAGTATTTGGATTAGATTAATTAAATAATTTATATTATAAATAATTTAATTTAAGGCTACTAGTAGCCTATTGTTTCCGATGCGTTTGGTATGTCTACCATCATTGTTTATATTTGGAAACTAGACACTAATTAACATGATTTACGGATGGGTAATATATAAAATGAAATGATCTTTTGCAATTATCCTTATGAGTGCATTATTTTATCTGCTCTGTGCCCTGGATTATAACAAAGTCCAAGTTTAAATATGTTTAAAGCGGGAATACAACCCATAAAATTCACTTTTATGGACGGTAGTCAGCTTTTGGCGGACGATCACTTTTGGCACGACATCACCTGTACAATAAGGAAGAAGCTTCAAATGCTTCAAAAATCATCGGTTGCCCATCACTAGTAAAACGACAGCCCTAAACAAATTCTAGGCTATAAAATACATCATTGTCAAACAAAAAATATCCAAGGTCACTTTATTTAGAGTAAATAACGTTACTATGTATACATACGGGTACATTGAAGAGGACGGCCGTGCAGCACTGCCCGTGTGACTGTAGCGAAAACGCGCTCTGTGTTTATATTATAATGATATGTTATATTAAACGCGGTTGAGTATCTATCTTGAACTGTACTGTACTGCATTTATTCTGCAAGAGAATGAAAAATACCTCACCTCCAAGTGTGGTACGGAGGACACAACACGCACGTATGGCCGCCGCCATCTTGGAATGACGAAGGGTCCTTCAGAGCAGCATGCCTGCTTAAAAGTCAATACCATAGGAGGAAGAAAATAATGTTGCCATGCATCAAATTACATTAGGAATCAGAATATATTAAGAATAAAACAAAGTACAGAAACAGAGTAAACCAAAATAGAACTGACTGTACATGACACATAGGCTTCTCACTCAGGTGTAAAATACATAAACTAACGTACATCTGGTGAATAAATATGAATTAGTGGCATAAGCTACATTAACAGCCACTTGGTAGTACAATTACAATTACAATTAGAGGACGCTTTTATCCAAAGCGACTTACAATTGCATGCTGCTATTACATGGAGCAGATAGGGGTTAGCCATCTTGCTCAAGGATGCTTACAGGTAGGCCAATTCTGGGGCTCAAACCCATGACCTTCTGGCTGGGAGTCCAACACCTAGACCACTATCCTGCCCCTGCCCTGGTAGTACATTTGGAATAGAATAGAATAGAATAGAATAATGTCAAGTATTTATTTTAGGTAGCTAGCAGAACAGCACAAAATAAATAACAAGATTAACCACAAGATACAGCTGTAGGTATCTTGTGGTAATATTCCACCAGGATAAGACACCACAATCTTAAAATCAAAATTACCTTCATTCAAACACTACTTGGCAACATATTGTGTTGACACAGCATCAGAAATAATTTAAATGAAAACAATAATTATATTAAACAACATAAAAAATATTTTCTAACTGTATGTAGGAGTCTTTCTACACTGTATAGTCCATTATTAACCTAAAGTTTGTTGTTTGCCTGTATGTGTGTGTGCATTTCCAGCAATCATAATCAATCCTCAGTCCAGCTTTCTGTGTAATCAGTTGGCCTACTGCTGCCCCACAATCACAAAGTGTGTGTGTTGTGTTATATACGGAAACCCAGACTTTTACACAAATTTCTCAGGATTATTCAGCAAAGCACACACACACCATGCTTTGTAGACTACTTTTTTCCTCCTCTATTTGTACTGTACATGCTTGCTTGTGGCATGTGTGTATATTGAGTGTCTATTTAAAGGAGCTCTTGCTTTTAAAGGTCCCTCAACTGAAACTCCCTGTTCTTCTTTGTGTGTGTGTGTGTGTGTGTGTGTGTGTGTGTGTGTGTGTGTGTGTGTGTGTGTGTGTGTGTGTGTGTGTGTGTATTGTAAGTCGATTGCGTGCAATAAATACCTTTATTGTTTGCAACATCATGCACAATGACCTTCAAATGTATGCAATGCATGTTTTCATATGTAGGTATGTGCGTTGACCAGGCCACCATCCACAGCAGGCACTTGACTGATGCACGCTTGACTGACTGCCAATTATGTATTGCACTGGGTACAATTGGACTTTATTCATAACAATTTTAACAATATCGCAGCGCTATTCAGTGGAGTGGAGCGCCGGAATCAGGGAGCTTGCGGAGAGAGGGCACGAGCGCCCAGCTGTGACCTGGCAGGTGCCAGGCACAGAAGCTGAAAGGAAAAATGACCTTTTCTACAATAACTTTTCTCTCAATAATTGCTCATGATGACAGCCTCGCTGTAGGTCTTATGAAAGACTGAGCCACTTATGGGGGACTTTGTATAGAGCAGCGAGAAAAAGGATATTTCATATCTTCAGAGAAAAGGGTGGAGTTTGAGCAAAAACACAGCTTCTTGATTGGTGTAATCATATGTAAGACATTACGGTGTAATGTCTATTTCCGTGTGAAAATAAAAAAGTTTGCAGCGTAGAATTCGCGCAACATACATACATGAAAAAAATGTATGAATGTTGTATTAAAGGGGCCGGCAGGAATTTAAGAAGGTGATAAGACCAGATGGTTCGATGATTTTGTACTGCTGGCTGGGCATGTACACACTCTGACGTGGACAACTGACACATCTTTATAATTGTTTATATGATTTGTGACATCACAAACTGCAACAGCAAGCCCAGATGAGCAGAATAATTCCAGAAGAGGAAGTTGATGTGATTTGCATGTTTATTAAGAGGACCTTGTTACCAGCTGTAGTCAGTAGCGTTTTTTGGCATGGGCGAACCGGGCAGCGGCATTTTTTCATGATACATGCGGCCGGCACGAGCACTTGAAAAAAATTAAAATCTATCATTTCACTGTGTGGGGGGGTCGCTCAAAGCGGGTCTCGCTCGGGGCGTAATTCAATGTAGAACCTCCACTGGCTGTAGTGCAAGGAAAAGTGGAAATCCTGTGGAATCCTGTGGAATCCTCAAACGTGACTTGTTTCACAATGGGGTATGTGTAGCAATGCTGCACTACCGACATCTCAACTGAGAACGTCTGTGCTCGGCATCCAGAATGTAGTTTACGTACATGTTCACAAAACAAAGCCTAATAAAGAAGGGATTAAAGACTTTTTTTCCATGTGGCTACAGAGATGAGAGATAGACATCAGCCAGGAACACTTCAACGTCTCTCTTAAGATAGTCCACTCAGCATCATTGGCACAGAGCACAATTCAGTATATATTGCCAAAGCCTTGCTGAAACCCGCTAACAATGATGATAAGTCAATAATCTCTTCCTGTCTTTAGGCAGTCTCATTAGCGGGATAATGGGAGAAAGGTGTGTGTATGCAGTGAAGACAGGCAGGCAGCCCGTTAACGTCTTCTCCCTGGGGAGATGTCTTTAGGTCATCTCTACGCTGACAAGGGTCGATACCTCCTCTCCTCAACGAGACACGACAGAACCGAGCGGGACAGGAGGAGGGGAGGTTATGGCGGAGAGGAGAGGAGAGGAGAAAGGATGCCAGACTAGGCTCAGAATGTTCTCATTTGCTTTGTCTTAGCCTGCTGAGCGTCCCAGCTTGGAGGAAGACTCTCTGTCAAAACTCTCTCTCTCTCTATCTCTCTCTCTCCAAATAGCATAACAAACATCACAAAACACAATATGTAAGATGAAATTTGATTTGTGCGAAGTTAACGTTATTGATTTTAAACACAGGGTGGCAGTGTAACACAATTCGTCTAAGTGTTCTCTGATGTTTGGCCTCTATCTCAAGTGTCTTTGTGAGGTAGCAATGTAATTATGGCTAGAGAAACCCAGCTGGACACAACGGCTCAGTTCAAGTCAATAGTCTGGCAGTTGTTTGAATTTTATTAACATATGAAAACGAGTCAAAGATTAAACGAAAGCACATCATTTTTGTAAAACTGTGTTCCCTTTAAGCAGCAACATTACCACAAATATGAAAAAGAAACGGGTAAATCTCCTAAAATAGCTATTCGAAGGACAACATATGCTGCAGTCTGCAAAAGGCAACCAAGACCATTAAGAAATGTTTAGGCCTTAACCAATTGTAAAAAAATATATATATTTCTACTGCTATTTACACTTGATACTTTATACTGTACACCTAATGCTTCAACACTAATACTATTAATAATAGGCTACTAATAATATTATTATTAATGATATTGTTTTGAGTATAAGACTAGACCCAGTCTCTCTGCCTCCTCTTCTTTCTCCTTCCATGTTTCTAGTTTCAGAACAGCTCAGGCTCCTCATGAATAATGCATCCATCTCTGAGTCAGATGAAAAATTAACAATATGGGAGATGATGATGTAATATTAACCATCATAGGGGGTGTGCGTGGGAAGACAGTGATGACGAGAGAATAAAGCGGGGGAATAACAGAGCAGAGGTGAAAGATAGTAAGACAGCAAGGAAGGAGGAAAGGTGAGGAGCATAATGTTAAAAGACAATGACAGGGTTAAACAAAACCTTTAGAGCAGAGAGAGGGAGATTAACAAGTAAATAAATAAATAAAAAAGCAGATGGACAGTGTGTGGGGGGCAACAGGCAGAGATTTTGGTGGGTGGTGGTGTTTGTGCATGTGTGTGTGTGAAGGTGACCGCAGTGAATGGAACCAACTGGGGCAAATCAGGAAAGACAGGTAGCTTAATGAAAGTGCGTGGACCGCAGGGAGCAAAGAATGAAGCTATACAGTTTAAAGTTTATAGAAAGAAAGAAAGATAGATGAGTGACAGGAGGGTAACAGACAGGAAATGAAGGAAACAGCAAAGACTTTCTCAGAGGAAAGACCTACACAACAAATGAATTAATGCTAAAACCTGTGCATTTTCCATATTAATACATGTCTGTTTCATTGTTAGCTATCACTGATTGAAGTGATACAATATTAACTCAGTCTGCTACCCATTCATGAAAGCCTTTCATTTGCCCTTCTGATTATTACATAATCTGGTGTCTAGGTGCAACATTCCCAGAGAAATCACATGAGTTTGCCAAGGTTTCTTACATTTTTTTAACCCAAGCGTTTTTCCCTGCCCGATGGGAGGAAGAGGTGAAGAGGTGAAGGGGGTGTTGTTTGTTTCCATGTGAAATGTGGGCCTGTGCAGCCCTTTGAGACTGTAATGTGAGTAAGGGCTATATAAATAAACTTGACTTGACTTGACTAGACTAGATGTGGCAACCTAGAATGTCCACGGTTCCTTGGCAGATAAATTGCTGAGTTGCTGTGCGTCAGCTCGATGACACAACACAACATGTAGTAGCAATTATTGAACGCTAGAGGCCCCCGTGTAATAATTCCCAGTTTAGCTGTTTTAATTTTGAATGCTGCGTACAAATTATGACAATTGTAGATTGCTGAATTATGAATTATTTAATGCTGTAATTTAATGTTGGCTTACAATATAGGCCTATTACTGCTGCTCTTATAATAATGCTTTATTTTTTTATGGCTGGTTTGGAAGTTGCATTCTAGGCTGCAGTTGGCCGGTGGACTGGATTGTTGGCCGTGGTTTTAATAATTTCAAAAATCCTCCCTTACTCACTCACTCTCTCTCTCTCTCTCTCTCTCTCTCTCTCTCTCTCTCTCTCTCTCTCTCTCTCTCTCTCCTATTAATCCTGTCTTCAGTCACATTTTCGGCAATTCGGCTGTTCATGTTTGTACTGTATACACAGTAAGCAGTGCTGGCACCTGCTTTTTCTCCCATATTAAGAAACATAAAATAATTTGAATACTGCATACTGTACTGCATGCACTTAGAAAATAAACACTCACACACAGGCACATTACTGCATGAACACTTACGTACAGAAGCACAACCAACACCTTGGTGAGAGCTTTTCTGGCGGAAGACTCTAACTCATTCCTTGCTCGGTTTGTGGCTAATGGTGCTAGCACTAACATGCTGGACTCCAGTGCTGGTTTTAGCCTGGGTGCTCCTGCTAGCGGAGCAACGAGTCCCCCCCCCCACTCCCGCCGGGGAGGGAACATGACATCAGGATAGAACTAAGAGACGGGTGAACACCAGGAGAGCTGCGGGTCCAGAGGGCATTCCCGGATGGGTGCTTAAGACCTGCGCTGACCAACTAGCCCCCATGTTCACCACAAATTTAACCTCTCCCTGGCCCAGTCTGTAGTACGCACATGCTTCAAGAGGTCCACCATAGTCCCTGTGCCAAAGAAGTCCAACCCAGCCGGCCTTAACGACTACCGTTCTGTTGCTCTCACCTCACCTTGTCAATAATGGACTGACTGAGAACAAGTAGTATCTAGTACCAATATTATAAGATTATAAAACTTCCCATTTTGGATAGGATATTTCTAATAATAATAATGGCATCATCCCCTCACTTAACTCATTATCCTTAGGTCATAGTTAACATTAACTGTGTTTGGCAGGCAGGACTCACAGCAACTCATAGAAAGTTATTAAGCTTCAGATTTGAAAGTGAGGAATTAGTGTGGACTTTTATGACATTCATGTGAGCAAATCGGGATTTCAGTTTGTACTGTATGTTGGCAAAAAAAAAATGGCAGAAGCTGTTCGGCAATAATATGCTCAGTCCTACACTTTTCACGGCCATACAGACTGAAGTGGAATTAATAGATACTTACATATTGACTGTTTCTAACAGTCAATATGTGTATTATTTGTTTGGCTGTGGTTGGCCAAAACAAATAATACACAGGACTACAAGAAAAACAATGCTGTCATTTCAAACTGATTATAAAATAAAATCTAGTCTATTCAGCATAACATAGTCTGTTACAAGGAATCTTGTTTAGTCTATGGTTTAGTTTTTAATAATTTATACAGCTACATATTATATCAATCAGGTGAATATGATTTATGCAAGGTCAAGATGGCACTGTAAGAAAATGCCCTGTAAACATGAAAAATAATGTATCTTTAGTAAACTAAATTCACTAATTACTTGGACCTACCGATGTGTGCTGGAACCCACAGAATCACCCTAACCACACAGTGGTTCCCAATCTTTTTACTGTCCCGTACCGCCTTGGACATTTTAGATCCTGCTGCGTATCCCCTCACACTTAATATAAGGCCATGTGCGCACACACAGAAATGGGCAGAGGTTCTGTTACTTGTATTTGAAATATATATTTCAATTACTGTTGTGTATTTGTATTGGACAGGGCTGAACATTTTCAAATGTAATTTTGTATTTTCAAAATGTTTTCTCCATGATTCATAAAACATACAAAAATTAATGTAAATACATCTTCAAATGAAAAACAATACACTCAGACACGCTCACACACAACGATTTGAACTTCCTGTTCTTCCCTACAAAAATGCCCGGATCGGCCCCGATTCGGAACTTTGATATTGGATCGGGACATCCCATAGTTTTTACAGTAATTTGTTACAGTGTTCATAAGAACAGAGAAAGAGCCTTCTTACTAAAGCAGCATAGAATGTTTTAGTGGCTCTTCCCTGTATTCCCCACAGTGATCTAAATGTTGTTTCAAGTTACAGTGAGTGAGAAATGTGTTTTTAAATGATTGCCATTCCATTATTCATTTAGCCTGCATTCTGGACTTATTACACGTTCTGAATAATGCAAGCCGATTAATAATTTACAGGAAGATAAAAATGGCTCCAGTTTTAACTTTGGGCTCTCAATTAGATAGGAAGACCGGAAAGAGACAGAGTGTCAGGGAGGTTGCAAGATCAAGGGATAGAAAAAGGCTCATACTGTAGAAGTCTGTGGAAAAACTTCGTTCGTTTGTTATAGCCAGTCTAGCGTGCAAATCTGCTCACAAAACTCTGCTCTGATCTTTCATCCACTGAGGACGCGTTCCACAGCCGTTGCCTTGGCAAAGCCAATGGCATCATTAAGGACTCCACTCGCCCTGCATGCACACTCTTCTCATTGCTGCCACAGCTGCTGTGCTTCCACAGCATAGATTTAAGAGAAGTTGCTTCCGCCAGTAAATAAGTGGACTAATGCACTTACATTTCCGCACTGCATTTAGATTACCGCTCTTATTATGCACCGTGTCTGTGTTTGGCAAGTCGCTTTGGATAAAAAGCATCTGCTAAATGACCTAAGTGTAATTGTTTTCAAAGGTCCTTGAAGGACACACGTGTTTTAAGTTAATGTGGCTTCTCAGGACTGACTTGGGTGTGTACAGACCCCACTTGACTGACACGTTCCTGATTCTCCTATGTCAGCGCTAAAGACTTTTTTTCACATGGACCCAGAAACAGGTAGACTTTCACACACATCTTAGTTTATTTGGATAATGAAACAGATTTTCTGGTTGAAATGTATATAAAGTTGCATGTACTCAACAGAATCAATAAAAATAGAAGGTGTCAATTTCCCACACGAACCGGTGCAATTAATTGCGATAAGAGAGAAAAATCAAGCAGTGTGTGTGTGTGTGTGTGTGTGTGTGTGTGTGTGTGTGTGTACATACCTAGACCTGAGAAGTTTATTGAGCCACATTTACTCAAACCACCTGTGTGGATAGGGGCTTTATGCTGTCTGAATTGACCCTGTTTACAGGCTAGACGAGACTAGCACTTCTGGGTCACTGTAAAAGTGGTCTGCTGCACTTGTGTATGGCTGCAATTTCTTTATTATTTGTTTATGATTTGTTCTTTTGAGTATATGCAGTTACTGTCCTCAACAAATTTGCAGCACAGCTCTGCACAACTTCAACCTGGCAAGAGGTCTACTCAGCAAAATCAGCTTAAAACACCTGTGTGAGTTCACAGGCACCATGACAAATAAACAGAAAGAGAGAGCAAGGGAAGAACAGAAAGAGACAGAAGAAAATGTGCTACTACAATTATTTCCATTTAATATGGTAAAATTATGCAGTTTTGCTTTCCATACAAAAACCAAATTAGCTTGGAAAATTATAAAGTTGTTTGGATGGATGCACGCACACATAAGCATCTCTTTCTGTTCTTTAACTGTGTTAAAAACACGTGATCATTTGTCCATGACATCATCAAGCTACACAAGTTGGCCAGCAACACACTGGTAAAGTCCTAGGAAAAAAGGCAGGTGTCCCACAACCAATAAGAAGTGACGATTGTTGTCCAGGAATACACAGATATACTTGAATCAGGCTAGGAATCTAGCAAGGTCACATAAATAAGGGCACACATTAGATTGTTTAATTACAATAGTGTGAGGTTAAGTAGGTAGAACCAGGGAGAGAAATAGATATATACAGTATACAAAAAGGTATAAAGAGAAAGGAGGAGATTGAAAAAACGGAAGTGTTAGTTCTTTCACCCCACAGTGCAGGAAATTACATAGGCCTATTTTCCCACATTTCCCTACACCCAATTTACCAGGTTCAGGGTGAGACCAAAATGCTGTACTGAGGCTTGGCCAATAATTGAGTGGTACCTGGTGCAAAGATGAGTTCAGAACAAACACTTAAAGTAGTTCAAGTTAAGGTTAAAGTAGTTTAAGGTATCTATATTTACATGCTCCTACAAAAAGGCAGCATTTCAAAGCCCTGTATCATGGCTATGTTGCCGGTGTCTATCTGGATTACCATAGACAAATCCATACTGTATTTCTAGTCTTTGGTTTCTGTATTTGCTATGTGTGTAATTGTGTGCACTTGCGCATAATGTTTGTATGTACGCCATAAAATGTGCATTTTATTGAATTTGTGTTTGTATTATTTAATATTTATTGTTATTATTAGCCTGTGTTTTGTTAATAGGAGTCTTTATGTTGCAATGGATAATTCAAATGCCATTATAGGGCAGTCTTTTAAACAACGTGTTGCTGTTTTAAATGATCCTGTGGTTATTAAGAGCTGTGTTGGAACATCTGATGTAAATATGGGATGTTCTAATATTGACTCCCTTCACAACCACTGGTTGGCAGTTTGAACTGCAGGCTACTCCCAGATGGCACTAGACACAGACGGAGACCTAGACGGAAACAGAGCAGGCATACTATCCTTGCATTTGGCTTAAAGCAAATGAACCACATCTCCTCTTTGCATCGCTGTCTTTCCATGCTGCCGGGAGGTCCTTCACACACTTTCATACTAAGACGGTTGCATCACATGAATATGGTTCCCGGCAATGTGCACATGTAGTTTTTCTTTAATACACACACACACACACACACAGTGTATATCTCTCTTATGTAATGTAAATATGGGCATATCACATGTACATGGACCCAGGCAGTGTATACACACACACACACATGCAGTATCCCTTTCCTTCTCTCTGTGATTCTTAGCCTCTGGTGCAAGAGGGCGTGTTTGGCTTCAAAAGGCACTTCTAGCCTCTAGTGACAGCCACACACACACACACACACACACACACACACACACACACACACACACACACACACACACACACACACA
>JAOEHI010052881.1:0-14341 GCA_025447815.1 Percopsis transmontana | reverse complement strand
CACATCTTTACCACACTGTAGAGCTCAACACACATCTTTACCACACTGTAGAGCTCAACACACATCTTTACCACACTGTAGAGCTCAACACACATCACCAACACACTGTAGAGCTCAACACACATCTTTACCACACTGTAGAGCTCAACACACATCTTTACCACACTGTAGAGCTCAGAATTAAGTAGAAATATGAGAGCTACACTAACGAACCAAACATTAAAACCAAATCATCAATTTGACTGAAATGCTTTTTTATCAAAAGTGAATTTGATTATTTCACAACAGGGCCCCGCTGGAGCTCGTGGAGACAAGGGAGAGACCGGAGAGGCTGGTGAGAGAGGCATGAAGGGACACAGAGGGTTCACTGGCATGCAGGGACCCCCCGGCCCCTCTGTGAGTAACACACACACAAAAGTTTGTCATTCTAGCATGTGCTAGCTAGCGCATGTATTTAGACACTTTACACACACAGACACAGCTGAAATGTAAAATTGCTGGTGTGTGTGTGTGATTTTTAGGGACAAAGTGGAGAGCAAGGACCTGCCGGAACGGCCGGACCCTCTGGACCGAGAGTAAGTACTACTTCCTCTCCGCTAGTCCACAAGAAAAATGTACATTGTGGTCTAAAACACTCCCAAATCAAATTTTGGAGCACTCCTAGAATAGAAAAATGGCAGAAATATAGTTCATGTTTACGTTCACTTTGTGTCATTATTTTATATATGATTTCTCATACAGCCAATCCTTGTAAAATCTTCACGTTGTCGCCCAGTGGTTTTAACGTGAAAGGAAATATTATAGCAGGAGAGGAAGTGAAAACTGGAGGATTCAGACGTTTGTTTACCTGGGTTTTGTGTTTCTCTGCTGCCCCCTGCAGGGTCCTTCTGGAGCTGCTGGATCCCCTGGTAAGGACGGTATGAGCGGTCTGCCTGGACCTACCGGACCCCCTGGACCTCGCGGTCGCTCTGGAGAGATGGGACCCGCTGTGAGTACAACACTATACCTGTCAGTCAATGTCGGTTAATGTCGGTCAATGTCGGTTAATGTCGGTTTGTCATTCTGTAAACACAGACAGACCGACACTGTCTTGGTTTGTCTGTTCCTCTGTCTATCCATCTGTTCATCCCATTAGTCATTGTTCGGTTGTTCGCTTTAACGTTTTAATGTTCTCGCTGTCCTTTTCCCCCAGGGACCCACCGGTCCCCCCGGACCCCCGGGGCCACCAGGTGCCCCCGGTGGCGGCTTCGACATGGGCTTCCTCGCCCAGCCCCAGGAGAAGGCCCCCGATCCCTTCCGCATGTTCCGGGCCGACGACGCCAACGTGATGCGCGACCGGGACCTGGAGGTGGACAGCACCCTGAAGAGCCTGAGCCAGCAGATCGAGCAGATCCGCAGCCCCGACGGCACCCGCAAGAACCCCGCCAGAACCTGCCGTGACCTCAAGATGTGCCACCCAGACTGGAAGAGCGGTAAGGAAGCGACAGAGTTAGTGAATTAGAGGACAACTCAATGAATAATGACTGTGGGGTTGAAGGATGGAAAACTCCAACTCAGTGGGCTAGAGTTTGCTGACTGAGGTTGGAGGGTTGCTGGTTCAGAGGGTGTATTTACAATGAAATCATTTAGTAGACCCTTTTAGGAGCAAGGCATCGTGTTCAAGGATGGGCCCATGCCAGGGGATTGAACCCTGGAGCTTCTCCTGCGCCCACATTTCCTGCGCCCGCTTGCACAAAGGCTTACTTGCTCTTAGAAGGACAGAAAACATGCTGTTCTGAGAAGGTCGGTGGATTGACCAAGACTTTTCCCCTCTGCAGGAGAGTACTGGATTGACCCTGACCAGGGCTGCACTCAGGATTCCATCAAGGTCTACTGTAACATGGAGACCGGAGAGACTTGCGTCTCACCGGCCCAGAGCCAGGTGGCCCAGAAGAACTGGTACCTGAGCAAGAACATCAAGGAGAAGAAGCACGTCTGGTTCGGAGAGACCATGACTGATGGATTCCAGGTGAGCTCAGCTCAGTTCACCCAAACCAACCCATTTACCCAGTGGCAACCTAGGTTAGAAACTGTACAGCACGAGAATGCTGTGACGTTTACTTTTAGAAGATATTTTGTATTTAGTATAGATGTTTTTATTTAGTGCTTATTACTAAACGTATTATACCTAACAAATAATTTAGAAGGAGATAGGAGTTAGACATTTTACTCAGAGACACGAACAGGAGGAACCCAGGAGCTTTCAGCTCCGGGGAGACAACCTCCCAGTGTGTTAGACTGTCCCGCGCTGGATAACCGACCTCTGCCCTCCCTTGTGTTCAGTTCGAGTACGGCAGCGAGGGCTCTCTTCCCGAGGACGTGAACATCCAGCTGACCTTCCTGCGCCTCATGTCCACCGAGGCGTCCCAGAACATCACCTACCACTGTAAGAACAGCGTGGCATACATGGACGCCGCCGCAGGAAACCTGAAGAAGGCCCTGCTGCTGCAGGGATCCAATGAGATCGAGATCCGCGCCGAGGGCAACAGTCGCTTCACCTACAGCGTATTGGAGGACGGATGCACGGTGAGGCACTCACACACACACACTCAGGGTGATGGTGGTTTAATCCCAAAGGTGGTCACAGGTCAGAGGTAGAAGATGGAACTACTATTTCTGTGACCCTGGAATGACCCTGAAAGGATTGAGAAGTGAATGATGGAGGGATGATGGAGTGGTAGGGGAAGACAGAGTGGTGGGGGGGATGTTAGAGAAGTGACAAGGAGGAACAGCATGATGGCGGGGTGATATAAGAGTGTTGGTCAAACACTCTTAAGATGAAGGGATGTTAGAGAAGTGACAAGGAGGAACAGCATGATGGCGGGGTGATATAAGAGTGTTGGTCAAACACTCTTAAGATGAAGGGATGTTGGAGAAGTGACAAGGAGGAACAGAATGAAGGCGGGGTGATATAAGAGTGTTGGCCAAACACTCTTAAGATGAAGGGATGTTGGAGAAGTGACAAGGAGGAACAGAATGAAGGCATTATTAAACATCAGCCGGCTTGTCTGCGTGGCAGCCATTTTGAACACAGATCCTTAAATCGCTCTCCTCTTGTCTCCTCCCCTACCCTCTCAGTCGCACACCGGCGCATGGGGCAAGACAGTCATCGACTACAAGACCACGAAAACAGCCCGCCTGCCCATCATTGACATTGCCCCTATGGACGTTGGTGCTCCTGACCAGGAGTTTGGCCTTGAAGTGGGACCCGTCTGCTTCTTGTAAAAAGAGATATCTGGACTTGAAATTGTTGTGTGTGTATGTGTGTTCTAATTTTTTTCTAGCCGTCATCTCTCTCTAAAAAAAAAAAAACACCCACTAAAAGTTTTTTTTTTTTATAAAGCATCCTCTATTTTTGAAAAAAAACGACCCCTCCTCACGCTAGAGGTTTTCTTCAGCACTGCCACAAGATGGCGGCGGTGCGCTGCAGTCCGCCAGCACATTTGGGACCACTATCTTTTTGTTTTTGTTTTTTAACCTTTGTTCTGCCACCGACAACCGAGGAGACTTTCCACAAGACATTTTGTTTCACCGGCAACAAGAAAATAATATATGTTTGTGTAAAAAATGTTCCGTTCCTCCTCACCCCGGTCCCCACCGCAGACCAAAGCAAATCACAGGTGACTTCTGGTTGGTTTTTCACCGTTAAGGTGAGAGAAAGATTCCTATGTACCACGTTTCAGGTGATGACAAAATAAAGACTCAAACTGACGGACATGTTGGTCTTTGTTGTGCTGCACATCCCCCCCCCCCCCCCCAGACCTCACGTATGTTCTTTTCTGCATCTGTTGTCTTTACTGTTTTGGTTTTTTTTATCTTTAATTTTCTCTCCTTTAAAAACAGTCACATTAAAACCAACAGCAGAGAAACTGGGTTTAAACCTCTTTATTTAACAACTATAAACTCCCTTTGCCTACCTCATCAGAACAACAGGACACTTCCCATGTTTTGAAGTTAGGAGCCTTTACACTTCATTAGGAGCAGGAAAACAACAAACCCTAGCTAGAATTGTGGTGGAGAGGCCTATATGAAGGTGCTTATGAATATGTGAGTGCTCATATCGGTGCTAATGCAATGGTGCTATCTTTCCTTTCTGAGACTCTCTTAGTGTCCTGGTCTGGCTGTTATGTGCTATAGTGTTGATGGCATTCACATGGCCTTCTGAGGGTTAGAATAGATTTCATAAGATCTGATTAGATAATAAATCATATTGTGAATGAATATGATAACATAATTTAAGACGCTTCATTCTGTCCATGTCCATGTTGAAGCAGGTGTTTTCTCCAGTGTCTATCTAAATGTTTGTCTCTCTCTCTCCTGGTCTTTGGTAGAGCAGGATGCGTTCACAGCCAGATGCGATCACTAAACACCGACAAACTAGTCAGCTCTACTGTTATAGAAATTCTTCAACTAACTTCCCTCTGTTCTCTCTCTCTCTCTCCCTCCCCCTCTCTCTCTCCCTCCCTTTCCCCATCAGTTCATATTTTTTTGTTTTGACTCTTGTGAGAGGGGTTGATCTTTTTTTTTAAATAGAGCAAAAATTTGACATTTTAGGATTTAGAAATAAAAGAAGTTTTCAGCAGTTTGTGAGTGCAGACGGACATGCAGATCTGTATCTATTTTGTTTATGTATAATAATTTGAGATGTTTTTAATTATTTTGAATGCTAAAATAAAGCATGTTAAGTGGTCTAACGCTGAATCTATTTCCCTGAATGACCCCCCCCCCTCCAAAAAAAGTTATCTGACTAACGGTGAGAAAGAGAGAGAGTGTGTGTGTAGGGAAGACATGGGGGCAAATGGAACGTTTGGATAAAATATCCAGATAAAATATTCGTTTGACATTATTTGACGACCCCCCCCCCCCCCATTATAGTTCCGGCTGTGTTACACTGGTTTAAAGAGCCAGTGTTGATAAGTGATAAATTGATAGACTGCCTACCTCTGTCTTCTGTTCTGTCATTGGGGCTTCATTTTTTTTTTTTTTTTTTTAGATAATCCCATTTCCATTTCCAGCGCAAATCAAATCCAGTATCGAACAGACAGATCCACACTCACGTTAATCTGCTGGTGGGAACGACGATGCATCTCTAACGCGCATTCTGCAAAAAATTAAATCTTTTCCCGGCGTGTTTACGAAATCATTACCTACTAACGTGCATTTCCAATAATCCCAACCCAACAAGAGAACAAAGAAACGTGTGGCAGCATCGACATTTCTCCCGTCCCCTCCGCAGACAGAGAGGAGCGAGTGACTGGGGCTCTGTGCGTGTCCGAGTGGACCAGCGGGGTGGAGCCGAGATCGGGATCCAGTTGGCACCGACTGGCCGAACAAAGAAGCCGATTGTCCGCCTTGCGTTGGGCGGCTATAGGCCTACCCCCGGCACCAGATCAGCTTTCCTCCCCGCGGGAATCTGAATCTATAGTGCCAATTGTCCGGGTCTGAGCAGAGGGCAAGCTACTGGAATGTACCGCTGACATTGACAGGGGGGGTTACGTCTTTAAAAAGGTTTAGGTCTTGGGCTATTGCTACTACGTCTACAACAGCGACAAATGCTTTTATCACTATAGGCTAGAAGGCCTACTAAAGCAACCAGCCTATTTCTACAAATTAGGCTGGTCGACTAACGCTACAACTGCTAGGCTACTTCGGGGCCCAGAGTTGGTGCGACCAGGCATAGGCTACTACTTTAGCCTACTACCTCTACAATGATCTTTACAGGTTCGCTGTCTACACAGGCTTTCTGTAGGACTTAATTTAGGCCACTAGCCACTTTGACTATTTTACTTTTACCTCGAACTATTCGGTAGACGTTACCTGTGTAGTTGACTACTGTAGAAACCATTGTATTTTTTTTAAACTTTAACAATGAATCATCATTTTTTATAGATAATGGAGTTAGGACAGAAATAGGCCAGGGTTGGACTACCTGTAAGCATCCTTGGGCAAGATGCCTTACCCCTACCTGCTCCATGTAATAGCAGCATGCTAAGTAACTTGGGATAAAAGCGTCAGCTAAATGCCCTGATTGTAAATTGTTGCCTAAATTGTAACAAGCACAAATATCTGTAGGCCTATTTGTACAGAATAAATCAGATATTGCCCTCTGGTGGATTTTGTGCCGCATTACATGGGCTCTGACAACGCTCGCTAAAAAAGGTCCGCTCGCTCCCATGTTAATCAGACAAAAACCCAACAACTCTAAAGTCATTCAGTAGGCTATGTAAATGTGGCCTGTCTGTCACTACAGAGGGAATTTATTTTCTTTTCCTTTACTTACGGCTACTCTTTATTATTGTTTTTGAGACTGCGGTAGGGCGTTAGTACGGAAGAGGATTAGGGCCATGGTGAAACATTTATTTGAGTTCTGACTTTAATCTCAGATGTATAGGCACCTGTAAACTGCGGTCATGTGAGCCGGCGTTCGTAAATAGACGTTCATGCCAGCCTGCGCGAGTAGGTTTAAGAGCTCAGAGAGAAACTCTATTATAGGTTTGCTCATAATTACAATGGATAAGAAATATTATTTTATACAAGCTCAAACATTGCCTTGCAGCATTACACATATTGATCTTGGGGCTTACTTTAAGTTCATATTTCATATAAACCTCACTCCCCGACACCTTAAGAGACTGTTTTAGCGACAGATGCTAGAGCCCACCGGATTTCAGCCTCCCTTACTAACACGTCCGCCTCCCACGCCGGGGGATCCGGGTTCGAGTCCGGTGCGGGACTCGACCGGTTACACAACATCATATTATATTGGCCTGTCGGTGGGGTTCTGCACGATATTTCTTATGATAATAGGGTGCCATTCGATTTGCCAATGCATGCAGATGAGCATATGCCCAGATGGCCGTGGCTAGCACAGCCCCAACAGGGCCTACACCAAGGAGACAGGACCCCATTGGTCACCTTTGAAAGGTCAAATGTTATTTGTTAAAAGGAGGGTAGTCAGTGGAAACGTTTCAGATTTATTTTTCCTGAATCTTTTAATGCCACTTTTCAAGCTGCCAAATAGCCTACCAGTTGGTTTAGAGATGTTAATGTTTCAATCGCCAGGTCGGAGAAGTTCCACTTTTTTGCCGGGTTACGTTCAGCCATGCCGTAAATTATCGGTGCGAGGCCTCTAAACCGAGAATATTTAGGTCGCGATATTTAATGACGATCGTTTTCAGCCGCCAGATTTATCAACGCCCGATCAAGTTTTCATAAATCACACGTGAACCCTGTCGTAAGATGATTTCTGCGCTCGGATCTGCGCTGGTTTCTACGCTAGATTGATAAATGAGGGCCAGTAAGTGCAGTTCTATGAAAAGTTTCAGGCCCCCAAGACAGCGTGCGGTAGTTGAGCAGAGTTGTGGCACCCCCTGGTGGTCCATCAACGAGCTACATATTGATTTTTAGCTTGTATCTGTGTATTTTTGCATAACGGGTGACGAGGGAGGAATAAAAACCACTAAAGTGGAAAAAAACTTGTTTCATGCGTCCATTATTTGTGGCCAGGGCATAATTCTGATGTGTACATAGAAGAAAAGAGAGAGAAATCAACATTTTAGTTTGTATATTTTCCTGGCTTCTGGTCATTTGACATTCCAGCCCCATGAAATTCTCACAATC
This sequence comes from Percopsis transmontana, assembly GCA_025447815.1. NCBI lineage: Eukaryota > Metazoa > Chordata > Actinopteri > Percopsiformes > Percopsidae > Percopsis > Percopsis transmontana. The sequence continues at coordinate 6,682 of JAOEHI010052881.1, read as the reverse complement.
ACAATTAATACATTACTTACATTTGACTGGGGGAAAAATAGCAGTAAAGAGGATTCAAATACAATTTCATATAATATTGTTAATGATGTACACAGATTACCCAAAAAAGTATGTACACCTGGGTGGTCATAATGGGTTAGCACGGGCACTATAACCAGTCTGCTTGCAATCTTTTTCGGAGATGCTCTGACCCAGTCGTCTGGTATAACGATTTGGTCCATGTCAAAGTCGCTCGGGTCTTTTCTCCCCGCAGCCAACGTGTTAGTTGAAAGTTCGCTTGCTGTCTAATACATCCCAAACCTTGCGTTGTTGTTGCAAGATAATCAATGTTATTAGCTTCATCTGTCAGTGTACAAATTTTTTTGCTCATCAGTGTGCAGTATCTCACGATGTGTAATGTTTGTGCATAGAGATGTTCTGTACAAATGCAGTTCAGATGACATGTCAAACACACATCAAAAGGCAAAGCCAAAGTCAGTCTGTTGTTGTGTTTCTTGTTTTTCATCAGAATCTCAGTTTTCAGAATCTTCTGCATGTCTTAATGTCACGTTAGTCAAGTCACCAGACTCTATAGAGGAGGAGAGTAACAGACAAAGAGGAGAGGGGGAGGAGAGGCGGGAGAGGGAGAGAAGATGAGAGGACAGGAGAGGAGAGGACAGGAGAGGGAGAGAAGAGGAGAGGAGAGAGGGAGAGAAGAGGAGAGGAGAGAGGGAGAGAAGAGGAGAGGGAGAGGAGAGGAGAGAGGGAGAGAAGAGGAGAGGGGAGGAGAGGAGAGAGGAGGGAGAGGAGAGGAGAGAGGGAGAGAAGAGGAGAGGGAGAGGGGAAGAGAGGAGAGGAGAGGAGAGGAGAGGAAGAGGGGAGGAGAGGGGAGGAGAGGAGAGGGGAGGGAGAGGGAAAGGAGAGGAGAGAGGAGAGGAGAGGAGAGGGGGGGAGAGGGAGAGGAGAGGAGAGGAGAGGGAGAGAGGAGAGGGTTGGGTCAGGCAGGGGAGGCCAGGTTCTGGCTCTCCTTTTTCCCTCGGCTCCTCTTGCGGGTCCTCTCAGCCATGACCAGGGCAGCTACCACGGTAACGAGCACGGTGACGGTGATGACTAGCACAGTGGCCGTCTCAGCCATGCAGAGTCGGCTGTCCACCCCGGCCAGCGTCTCCCCAGTCAAGCCCGGGGGCTCCTGGCACCTCAGCTCCCCATAGTCCTCCATCAGGAGGTGCCGAACCCGCAGCACCTTGCTGAACACACGGTGTAGCTCACAGTCACAGCTCCATGGGTTACCTGGCAAGCACACATCACAGGTCTAGCATCAAGGGATAGAAAACGAGGTCATCACAGAGGCAAAAGGCTCTGCCCCCACAATACAGCATAGATAGACAACAAAATACTTGTTCTTTAGTGACAAAACACCTGGCAGTAGCCTAGCCATATGCGATAATAGTATTACACGGGTATTATTTGGAGTGGCACCTGTAGTAGGGCTATTCATATTACTACTAAGACTAGTAGTAGGAGATTCGCTCGGCCCACTGTTTTCTGTCCTGGCGCCGCTATGGTGGAATGAGCTTCCTGCAGCGGTCAGGACAGCAGAGTCACCGCCGATGTTCCGCAAGAGACTTAAGACCCACCTCTTCAGGAATCCACCTCGGTACCTCTGCCTCGCTCTCATACTGTAACACTCCCACTATATGAAATTCTCTTTGACAATCCTTTATCTCTATCTTCTATCTCTAAAAACAAAATACACATTTCCTTCTCTGTTAGATTAGCTCGAAAATGTTGCATTTTGCTGGTATTTAGGCTGTGAGGATTGAATTATATGTTAATAGGTCATCTATGTTATAAAACGAATAACTAGGTTGGTCCTGATGACATGTTGCTGTTGTTAATCTAACAGAATGTTAGATTAATGCTTACAATAACTGCTGAATGACCTATTTATTTATTGACAAATGTACTAATTGTAAGTCGCTTTTGATAAAAGCGACTGCTAAATGCTGTGAATGTAACGTAGAAGTACAGTAGCTGTCGTAATAGTAGTGGGTGTAGCCTACCAGTATTAGTAGGAGAACAGCAGTAGTATTAGGAACGGTAGTGAGAGTAGTACTAGCACCTGCTAGCTGGATATGCGTGGCTGTGGTGTGTAGACTGATGAATGTCTTAAACTTGACGTGTTGCAGTTTGTTGTGCTTCAGGTCCAGAACTGACAGACTGTACAGAGGAGACAAAACCTCCGCGTCGATCTGAACCAGGCTGTTGTTACACAACGACAGAACCTGGACACACGGACACAAAAATTGCCCGGACATACGGACGGGCAGGGAAACGGTATCAGCATGTCGGTCTACCTGCATTATTGACAACTAAGCCATCTGCCTTACCTCCAGTGCGGGCAGCCTGTCTAGCGCCCCCTTCTGTAGAAGCTGCAGTCTGTTGTGTTGCAGGTCAAGTTGTCTCAGGTTAGACAGACCCCACAGAGACCGGGCACCCAGTGACACCAGCTGGTTGTGGCTGAGGTCCAGCTTCTCAACCTTGTCCAGACCGCCCAGACTGGTCAGAGAGAGAGAGAGGGAGAGAGAGGGGGAGAGAGAGAGAGGGAGAGAGAGAGAGAGAGAGAGAGAGAAGGGGGAGGGTTTTGCAGGGGTTGTAAATGTGGGGGGGTAAGGACAATCTGTCACAAGATGATTTGTTCCAAGTTCTGAAAACAATTGTGAAAATGCCATATGAAATATTTACAGCTTCTATGTCGAATTTGCAACACCTGAAAAATATCTCTGTGATACAAATCAAGGCCTAACTCTAATAGTATATACTGTATTGAAGACCAGAAATCACGTGTAACCAGTGAATTTAAAGTATTAATCTAAGGTCTCTGCTCTCAAAACACTTAACACCACCATCTGAACCGGTTGATAAAGAGTGATTGAAGTAAACTCTAGTTCTGACTCAACTCATCAGAACTCATACTTCTGTGCAGTTACAATATGGTCATTTAGCAGATGTTTAAAAAAAAAATCCAAAGCCACTTACAATGAGTACAATGACTGCCAGACCACTGCCAGACCACTAGACTATGTTGCCCCCTGTACATCTTTCTCTCATCTCCTCCTTCTCTAATTTTTTACACCTCTTCTAATTATAATTCTACTCTTTCTGCAGGCTGTTTGTCTGGTCTCTCTAACAGGTCCCTACTTTTATACATAGTTTTGGGCTGACTGCTGTGTAAACCATGTAGCTCCTACAAAGTCTCCACTCTCACTTACGATACACTCAAAAGTAATGAAGCAGTCAACCATCCAGGCACCTACTGAGGATTTCGACCTACGTCACTGTTCCCATAACGACCATGTATACACCAGCATTTTGGAGGGCAGCATCGACAAACATCACATGACTGGCGACGCCAGCTCCGAAACCCCAACAGACGGGGAGACAGACAGGTACCTGTATGGGGAGAGCTGCTGAATGTAGTTGTGCTGGAGGTTTAGCTCTCTGACTGCAGACAGACAGGCAGAGAAGTCGTCGGGCAGATAGGTCAACCTGTTCCAGCTTAGATCCAGTTTCTCTAGGAAAGACAGACGGGAGAACGCCTGGGGAGGGGGGGAAAGAGGTGTCTGTAGATTATTTCCACTCCCACACATACGTACCTCTCCTCACCGGCTCTCTCCGCCTTTAATCTGCACCTCTCCTCTCCTTGCTACCTGGGTCTGGATGCTTGTGATACAGTTGTGTCCCAGCAGGAGGACCCGCAGGGTCCACAGATGCGTGAAAGCTCCCCGCCTGAGCTCCGTCAGGTTGTTAGAGCTGAGCTCCAGAAGGGAGGTGCCATGAGGCATGAGGGGCACCTCCCATAGGCCACGGCCACCGCAGTCCACCAGGTCGGCACGCTCATAGCACGTGCACTCAAGCGGGCACAGCCGTGACCCAGCCGCAGACAGGAGGAGGCCTGAGGAGTTGGAAGACAGGAGGAGCAGGAGGAGAGGTACATAAGGAGACATCTTACTTCTGGGAGAGAAAAGGAGGACAACTGAGCAAGAGGGAAAGGTGGTAAGGTGGTTCCAAGGAGGTAAAACAGAAAGAGTTTTTATCAAAAAGGAGTATTATTTCCATGATGTAGGAGAACAGACAGAGGACTAATCCCCAGACAACCAAAATGCAGGGCATCTGGGAAAAGACTAAAAACGAAATATAAATAAATAAAACAGATTATAAACAGGATTTTACCCACTAAGCAATTTAAACAGATTATAACTCTGTTTTAAAAGTTATAATCTGTGAGAGGCCATTCCAGGATAGATTTGCACTGGATGTTTTAAACCACAAATCTAAATAGCTTTCACGATATTGGGTGGTGGGTGTGTAGACTGAACTATTTAAGCATTGGGTGCATATTTTGATTTAGTGACCACTTTCAGAGGTCGAATGATGGTGGCAATGATAACACTTTCTAAACATTTTCTAAAACATTTCCAATGCCGAGAGATATCTGATTTACAGTTTCTCTCTCTCTCATCCGTTCTAACTCTAAAGATATTTGTGGATTAGTCTCATTTTGTTAAATTCCGTGCCATTATTAATCATAGGCTGCTGAACAACCTGTGCGCTCTGACGTGCGTGCGCATGCTTAACAGACATGGGCCAACGGTAAAATATGGTTGTTCCAATCATTTATGGGCGAGTTGTATAAGTGGGTAGCCTACAAGACGATTTTCGATTACTACAATAAAAAAAAAAGTATTCATTTTATGTTGCTTACCATTATACTAATGCAGAAAATTTGTAAATCATATGGCCTGATAAAAAAATGTTCGAGAACTGCTGGTTGAAACCTATGGTTGAAACAATAGACTGGCAAAAGCGACATACAGAAAAGTTAGATTAATACATTTAGTAGACCTACTAACTCTAGATAAGCAGTTATATAGGGGATGTAAGTACTAATTCGTTTAGTCTACTGTAAATAAGTAGGCCTACATAACTCCAGTTAGCATTCTCTGCCTTTCTAGTTCATCAGCGAAATTGCAGGTCAACTCACACAGATGGAAGATGAAATCCAGTTAACGCAGAGAAAAATGGGCTTTATCACAACAGACACTACATTGATAAACTGGGAGACGAGAGAAACACAGCAAGACAGATGCATACCTTATTTCTTATCGCGTTGATCGAAAAATCTTCGATGCCCACTTTTGATTTCTAGCGTAATTTAAAACTGATTAATCCCTTATACCATCTCTACAGCTCAGCAGTGGATATTCAGATGATTCTACCGCTAATCTAGCCCCCCGCTCCAGCTGTTACATTCTGGCTTTAAACATTACGTAAAGGCTCAGCAAAGCTAGCGTGCGTCCATCCATTACTGTAGCTCTGCTCTCACATGAAGTCAGGCAACACTACAACAATATTACTAAACTATTATTAGCAATACCTAAAATATTTCTGTACTTGGGGGCTAGTAGCAGTAGGTCGGCTTCAATAGCACTTAACAGACATAGGCCTACTAAATCTTAGCCAACCTGGAGATCCTTTTGTGTTCAACATTTCTAATGTGATAGTAACATACCATAGTTAAAGGTAATTTATTCACAGAAAACTAGTCCAGTATTAAGAGGCTATCAATTAAAAATTTCTAACAGATAAAACGAATGTGCTGTTCACCCTTAGAGTCAATTCAGCTAAGAACAAATATCAGTGTATGAATTACTCACCCTTCACAATTGTGGAGTAGAGTGAGACTCTAAAAAAACAAACTAATAAATGCCGTATAATCTCAGAAAAATTGCAGAAAATCTGTGAGGAAAGTACTTGAAACACTTATTTTGGGTGGGTATTTTTATTTAAATCAGGGGGGGAACAAACACACCGTCACGACTCCAATTGGTTCATTTGACATACTGTTGACATGGCTGGCTTCAAGAGCACTGGTGTCATTTTGCCATGGTTACCATGGTTCATCCAGACCATGGCATAGCAAACTTCTGTTTGTAAACAGAAGAGAGAACTGCCAACCGTCAAGAAAACTGGAGCTGTAAAGATTAATATCCAAATAAAAACATACTTTAACTAGATTAGCTGCCCTATTTCGTGCAATCTCAGAGTGAGTGAGGCAGAAGGTGGACAAACAAGAAGAAGAAGAAAAAAAAAAAGTCAGCTTCTAGCTCACATGCCGGGTGGCACTTTCAAAATGAGACATCTCACCATCCCAAAACCTTGAGTCTTTAACCCTAAGCAGTACACAACCCCAGGGCCCATCATTTGCCACTGACTCGTCATGACAACGACAGAGGGACACAGTCGAACTGTGTGATTGGCTGCTGTGGTCTGACGGGAACGCACTTTTGACAGGCCAGGAAATGTTTCTCCACCTGTAATAAAAAAAAAAAAAAAAAAAAAAAGGGGGAAAGTTATTATCTATTTGGCTGCATTTTCAGAAAAACATTACACATGTCAATCACTTAGCAGCAGACTGCATTATTAGCTGGAACCACCGTTCACAGGACACAGTGTTATTTACTAGACTCACTATTTTGCGGACATGGTTAAGGGCATTGCCTTCTCGGCCTCGGCAGTCTTCCACCTGATAGGGCGGGGCTATGATGACATCATCCATCACCACTATGTTCTGCTCCTCCCACTTACATTCCTTAATACTGGGGGGGGGGGGGGGGGGATAATTAAGGTTAAAAAAAAAAAA
>JAOEHI010052880.1:0-15994 GCA_025447815.1 Percopsis transmontana | reverse complement strand
CACACACACACACACACACACACACACACACACACACACACACACACACACACACACACACACACACACACACGGTACTCTGTGAACAAGGTTTAGGTTTAGGGCCCGTGTCCACCAAATGCGTTTTTTGCACTGGCAGCGTCCACGACCTCACTTTCAGAGCGCTTCCTGAGCGCTTCTCTCAAGCTCTTAGTGTTGGATTACAAAAACCGTCTTCTAGCACTTCCGCATTACTTTGTTGCGAACGCCAAAAGTACTATAGTCTAACTTTAGAAAGGTTAACTAAAATGATGGAAAGAAATCGTGTCCTGGCATTGGCAGTTTCTCCTCTGCAGGGTTGATATCATATGTACCACCCCCTGTGGCATTGACGAGCCCAGAACTTCATAGGATTTGTATAGAAAATAGACCAACCAGCGGTAAAAACGCATTAGGTGGACACAGGCCCTTACAGTCTGCTTCTGGCAGTCACCATGACCCTCTCAGAAAACCTCACCAGTATCGGTGCAGAAACACTCTTTCTATGCCACCTTGTTGTCTCTCTGTTTAGATATGATCGCTCTTTCTCCCTTCTGTACTCTTTGTATCCTTCAGAACCGTTTGGCCTATTAAATGTAAGAGCAAATAATGAAAGATTAGCGCACAAATATTTGAGGTGGAAATGAAGTAGCTAGGGCCACAAGAACTGTTTGATGTCATGCTTTGGAAAGCGAATTGTGCGAGGCACACACACACTCACAGAGAAAGACATTTGCGAAAAATGTTTCTTTAGTGAAACGGAAAGAAATATTTGTGGTGTTTATTAAGTATTTATTCAGTATTTTATATACTGCATTGCACTGTAATGTAAAGGTTAACAGCTGGGATTGTTGAGCTGGTTTCGTTATTGTTATAAAGTGATATTTTCAGAACAAAATTCACCATAAGCCTCAAGCATCAAGAGTCTGCTATAAGGATTAAAGGTGGCATTGCTTTGTGTGTGTGTGTGTGTGTGCTTGTGTGTGTTTGACACAACAACGTTACATTCACTCAGAACCGCAGATCTTATCACATAATTGTTTTTTTCAGCATACAGTAAATTCCATCGACTTCTGCGTAACCGCACATGTAGGGGTAATTACTCTCTCATCAGTATAACAATTCTTGCATCAGGTAAATCTATACTCCCCTCGTTCTGGCATTTCCAGAGGGCATCTGCATTATTGACGTGCAGGAGAAGGTTGTCACAAAGAGAGGGGATTTAGAATCTATTCAGCTACAGTACTACATTTCCCAGATATACAGGTGGAGGGTACTGTAAGCTTTTTATAGGTAAAGATACTGTAATCTTTGGGGAGCCAGTGTTAAAGTCAGTGCTTACTGTATTATAATCCTTCTGTCTGCAGATGTAATTCCTGTCTCACAGCTCGTCTCCTTGACAATCATAAACCAATTGAAGATTAGTTTGAAATCAAATGGATTATTGTTGCTGAATATATACTGTATATTATATATATATTAATAGTTTAATTCTTTTGGCTTTCCGCTTTAGCCGAGACGTCTATGCCGGATGAATTCCTGTGTGACCCCGTGGACTCCAAGCGCTACGCCGTCGACCCCAGCGACTCTGCCTTCAGCGTCATGACAACACAGTTCCAACCCAAGCATTCCTATGGTTACCGTGGCAGCAGCAGCTGCTCCACCCAAGTGGGGATGTGCAGACAGACGTTTAGCCCCGGAGGCTTCCAAGACGGAAACAGGAATGGTACAGTACAAGTGTCTTTATTTGTTAAATGGAGACCGGGGAATTGTTCCCATAAATGCTACATGTGTATTAACTATTACTTATCTGTGTCACAGCCTTTAATCAAGGAAAACACAACATAATTATTTATTTTTCAAACTAATGCGCTGAAAATTAATTGGCAAAAATAACTGCCGATTTTTAAATGCAGCTTTTGCAAACGTCATAAATGCAGTGTTTTTTCTCTTTCATAATTCTTCTTAAATACTAATAATATTTCATGGCCTTCATAGAGTTAATCATTATGGATATTTATGACATGACATGTCATTAAAGGTTGCACAACCTACTACAGTTGTCCCCTCTTTGTATAGCCTACAGCCCAGCATCAGACGGGGAGAGTAAGCGTCCCGCTGGTAAGGACCCGTCCAGCTGGGGTGTGGAGGAGGTAGTGTGGTTTATCAAAGATGCAGATCCCCAGGCTCTCGGACCCCACGCTGAAGCCTTCAGGAAGCATGTGAGTCCAGTGCATTTGTGGTCAGTGCCACAGTGTTTTCATAATAAAGGTCCCCTATGGTAAAAGTCAAATGTTGTTCCAGTTATGTTGTCTGAAAGGGCTGGATTAACATGTCCATTAACCAAGATTCCTCTGAAAAAATAATCGTTTAAAACAAGCCAATCAGATTTGGCCCCAGGCCCCAGGCTGACCTATCGTCCCACTACCAGTTAGATAGCCAATCAATTCAGTGCATGTAAAAAAAAAACAACCCACCAACCTATTTAACTAAAACTTTTGATCGAAAAGGGGGAAACATTTGTCCAAAATGACAGTTGGAAAATGGAACGATAGGGGGCCTTTTAAAGTAGTTTGAATCAATTCAACAAGCCTCAGTTCAATGTATGGATCCCAGGAATGACTCGCCTCTGTTTTTTTTTCAGGAGATAGATGGAGACGCTTTGCTCCTGCTGAAAAGTGAGATGATGATGAAGTATCTGGGACTGAAGCTTGGGCCGGCACTCAAGCTCTGTTACCACATCGACAGGCTCAAACAGACCCGGTTGTGATTGGCCACTGATTACAGTGGCAAAGCTGCCTTTTGTGGCACGATGTTCACCATCCACTAAAACCGAACCAGCCGAACTCACTGGAACAGTTTCTTCCGAGAGAGTTTGGACTCACCTTTGTTTTTCACTATCAGCAAGAGATAATCACCTACCTTGGATCCACATTATACTGTACATGTATAATGATGCTTCAATCTCGCCTCTTCAACACTCTTCTCTGACAATAACTACAATAACAGGTTGATCCTATTTACTGAGACTTTTATTTACAGCTGCTGTGTGATCTACATTTGTACACGTGGCAGCTTTACAGACTTATGCCATGAGATAGCCGGTGCTGGAACGCTTATCTGACTACCAGCTTGATCTCAAGATCAGGTATTCTAAAGGGACACTTCTCGATTTGTGTCCGGAATTGATCTGCTGTTGTTTTGTTGTGAAAATGGCAAGGCCACACCTGAGTGCTTAGTGGCTGGTACTCGTGTCTACCCCTCCCCCCTACAGAGCTCCCTCCCCACGCATAGTGTTTCAAACATAAACCGTGAGCTGGGGAACACATTAGGTTCTGGGAGTACTATGACGCAATCGAGGAGTGTATCTTTAAAAAGCCCTATATAGGATGGTATAGAGAATATACTGTATATGTATACATATATAATATACTGTACACCATCCTATGTAGGGCTACCTTTTAAAGTAGTGTATTTCTATGTGACACAAGCATTATTATATCATTGTAATGTACTGTATATTCTGTGACCCAACCAGTGGCCAACCCACCACATTATGGTGCTCAGTGACTAAAGGCAGCCGTCGCATATGGTTCTGTTCTATTCTACTCTGATCTAATAAGGGAGGAGATTAGAAAGAGGGGACACACAGCAGACAAACACTCGAGTGTGAAATCATTCTAGTATCACATTTTCACCTAGCCGAAATAAATCGTTTCTCATATCACAGTCGAGGGGGCATTAAGTCACCCCTCTCCATGCTGCTTATAGGCACTAGCACTGCCACTGGACTCACTCATGTAATAGTTCTACTATTCATTTTCTGTAAATCAATGTTTCATTGTGACTTCTGGGGCAAAGAAAGGTTTATGTAAATACTTCGGATTTAATACCTCTTGAGCTATTTTAAAAATGTATTTGAGGCATGCCCTTATTCTGTGTTAAATTCAATTCAAGTATTCAACATGCATTATTTTGTAAATGTGACAAAGTGGAGCAGAACAATCTTGGCTTTGTCAGTAAATGACTGTAGCATCTGTGGCTGTGTTTACGTAGCCTCAGAAGAAACAATTCTGCCAAAATAACATTAAGAATAACCCATAAATACAAAAAACAAACAAAAAAACTATGTATTTGACAAAATTAATACATCTGTAATATATCTTAATTATAAATCATGTAAACAGCAGATGTATCATTGTCATCAGTGTCTTTTGATTCATATTAGACAATTTTGCATACATTTTTGTAAATTAGTAAATGTATGTATTAGTGCTACATTTCACGATTATCTAGCCATGTGGTTGTGTTAGGGGGGGAGGGAGGGGGAGTATCTTCTGACATATTGTCCTTACTTTCTGGGTCTGCATTTCTTGTCATTTGTCACATATATCTATTTGGTGACAGCTCCTCAGACTAAAATCCCTAATAATCAACGTTGAGGAGGTCTAGCCATAACATCTGCTCTGTCACTGCTTCAGTGGGGCAATAAAGAGATTAAATTATTTGTATTATGATAGAGACAAGAGTTATTATATGAATAAAATACTTTCCAGATTTTCCAATAAAATGGAAGGTAAAAGTTTTAGTAAAACAAGCATCAAAGATACACTCCAGTCCAGTAGGTGGCGGTAATGCACAAGTATAACCGCCAAGACTTGACATTAGCCTATATCCTGTGCTATGTGTCCAGATTTTTCATGTTGCCTTCACGAATGTGGCCGTCTGTTAGACAGAGGTGAACATGGCAGACATCTCAGAGAGGACGTTGCAAGTGGCGATCGCTATTTCTTTTGCAGCCGGATTCCTAACAGGCTGGCAAGCCAATCGAATGAGGCGAAAGTTTCTGGATTGGAGGAAGAAGCGACTCCAGGCGAAGCTGTCAGAAACACAGAAGAAACTGGATTTGGCTTGAATGGTACCACAGCGTGGACGCGAGTACGTTAAACCTATACTTTTGTTTCATATAGCCTACATAATGAGCCAAACATTTGGGGGAAAAAGTCAACTTCTTGCTTTTGTACTTCGCACGCATACAACTTACATTTGAGCACCATACGATAATAGGCCTACAGTAGCTGCAAAAATATGAGGCCAAGCCTTGGATACAAAAGTTTTCAAATCATATTTTCGGTAAGGGGTTTAAGTTAAACAGATCCTAAATTAGAAACGTTTGAGTGCTGGCGAAAATGGTTTATTTTTTATTTTTATTAACACGTCTGTTTTTAATATGAATCATTCCATATTTTCCAGGTCCATGGCTGTATTGAGAACTGACCACCCTTGTGAAAGTGCTTCCTCCGGGATAGAAGACTACATTATCTGTCACTTGTCGATGTCTATAAAATGGGACTTTATTTCTTGGTGTGCTGCAATACCTGCATTTTTAAAGCCTTTTACCTGCCTAATAACCCCACACTACCCTTTTGGAAAACAAACGTGAACTCTGTATAATGTTGGGGCTGATGGGTTATTTGGGGGACAGATTGTTTCCTCAAATTTTTCTTTAAAACAACGTTAATCAATTTCTGGTTAAATAAATGATCATATTTTTTCAAGTTTTTCTTTGTTTTTATTCAAATCTAATGACGATTATGTCATCATATCATCCTACCAAACTACTTTGATTTAAAGTATCAGTTTCTTCACTGGATTATAGAATAGGCCTACGAAAAAATCTACGGGATTTGTGATACTTTTAATACTTTAGGCCACTAGTATTACAGCATTTAGCCTTTATTTAATTGTTTTGATCTATAGCATCACCTCCTGGATGGAGGTGAGAATCGCAATCAGATGTGCTTTGTGATTATCCTCATGATTACAAAATAAAGTACAGATTACATCCATAATACTGAATATTACAGCCGGAAAGAGCAGCGTCCTAACCTTTTATGTGACTTTTTGATCAGAAAAGATTGTATATGAGTTACTTGAATATATGCAATGTTTGATTGTAAAGAGAGGATTATGAGTGACTTGTATGTATGTCACGGATGTCCATAATACATAGCTACTGTAGGCCTGCTATAGCACTGGGACTAAACCTATTTTGTGATTTACATTGTTGCACCAAATAATTCACTGCTATGACATCTTGTTTGAACTACAACGGATAAAATACTTTTAAATTAACTTTTCCCTTAACCAATATACATAATTTACATCATATTTGCAACCATTTCATTGGATTTATATATACCGAAGTCATGGATGGAATATAATAGCTTTGAGCCTTGCCGTCATTTTTCCTTTTCTTTAAATTTGTTTTGTCGATAGGTGGTGCTATTGCACTTCACACTTGTACTGTACATAAAACATATCCCATAATTACGATATGTGCATCATTGCAGTAACTTGTTCTGAAACAATTTATCATAACAAAGTTTTAGAAAGATAACTGTAACCTCTGTAATCACATCACACAGTGTAATTAGCAACTATTATCTGCAATCTGATCATTATATTGTGCAGATTGTGATTATAGATAACATACAAACAAAATATTTACAATGCATCAGGGTTGTAAATGGTCATGCGTGGGTTTCTAGATGTGTCAATGTGTTTGTTACTGAGTGTGAGTGCATACATGTACAGTATGTGTTTGTGTTTATACACACAAAGTACCACAATTCTCAATGTATTATTTTAATGTTATTTTTTTTTCCATGTTATTTTTATGTATAACAGCTGTGTGCTGGAGTTTATGAGCAGTGGTTTAAAAAGATAGTGAGGGGTTGAGCGAGAGAGAGAGAGAAGTGAAGTGAGTTCACGTTGGCTGCGATGATTGATTTGATTTTCCTAATTGGCCCAAAGGCCTCTGAGCTTATGTCCTTCGCCAATACTGAGTGTGCTCCGCGAGTGTCATGTTTAATAAGCTTCCTGATTGGCTTGCTGCTTTGTGTGATTGTGCCCCCTGGCTATTGGCTGAATGCAAAAGAAGCAGAGGAGGGAATTAAAGATGAAGCGAGAGAAAAGAAGAAGAAAAACAACTGGGAAAAACTAGAATGGCAATATAGATATAGAATAAATAGATAACATAGGACAGGAGATGGACCTAAGTTAAACCTAGAGGACCAGAGAAGGGTTATTACTGATATGTTGTGTTAAACATGAGCCAGAACATTTTTAAAGGAAGCTAGATGCCTTGATTGTGTTGTAGCGTAAATAAATAGAATAACTAATACAAAAAACATTACTTCAGCGAGTGTTTTTTTTATTATTATTATAAGCTTTCTCTGCTTTAACTCAGGAAGCACCTGTAGTGAGAGCAGAGCTGTGCTAGCATACTGTGTGTGTATAATAGAAAAAAATCCTTTCTAATGATTTTCATACTCACACTAGCATAAATATTGTATTGTGTGTAGATAGACATGGAGGGCCACCCACGTGATGTAAAAGAAAACGTGATTCATCAGACCAGGCAAGCTTCTTTCATGGTCCAGTTCTAATGCTCACGTGCCCATTGTAGGCACTTTTGGCAGTGGACAGGGGTCAGCATGGACACCTTGACTGGTCTGCGGTCACGCAGCACCATACGCATCAAACAGCGATGCACTGTGTGTTCTGACACCATTCCATCAGAACCAGCATTACGTTTTTCAGCAATTTAAGCTACAGTAGCTCATCTCTTGGATCGGACCACACGGGTCAGCCTTCACTCTCCCTGTGCATCAATGAGCCTTGGCCTTGGCCGCCCATGACCCTGTTGCCTGTTCGCCCCTTTTCCTTCCTTGGACTACTTTTGCTAGGTACTGATCACTGCAGACCGGGAACACCTCACAGGAGGAACACCTCACAGGAGCTACAGTTTTGGGGATGCTCTGACCCAGTTGTCTAGCCATCACAATTTGGCTCTTGTCAAAGTCACTCAAATCCTTACGCTTGCCCATTTTTCCTGCTTGTAACACATCAACTTTGAGGACAAAATGTTCACTTGCTGCCTAATATATCCCACCCTCTGACAGGTGCCATGATAACGAGATGATCAGTGTTATTCACTTCACCTATCAGTGGTCACAATGTTATGGCTGATCGGTGTATGAGTCAACCAAAAGTCTGACTCAAGACACTTTACCACCTATAGGATCACACACGCCACATTTGTTCTGGTTCATGAGCACAAATGGATTGTTTTATAGAGTTACTGGTGCTGGTTTTTGAGTGCGATTTAATGGGAAGAGCACAGCGCAAACAAGACAATAGCTTTTCAGGTTCCACTGGGGCGGGGCGGTTCGTGTTGCCCCCCGCTTTATGGCCTGGGGCATTTGGACAATCTGTTGGTGATTGACACTCGGCGGTGTCTGTTGTTTATCCCTAGAGTTATGAATTTCCTTCACACAAAGGTGGTTACTGTTCTCTCTCCCTAAGACTTTGGCTGATATATTGTCTTGATATATTGTATGCATTATTTCACACATTATTTCTCAAAGTGTAGAACTATACAGTACATTGGTTTTGCACAGCAATGTTTCCTGCTCATTTCCTGTCTTTGAGTTCTGTGTTGTGCTACGGGGTTTTCTTTTTCTTGTGCTATGGGGGGAAACTCCTTTTTCTCTGCGTCCCTCCACAGAGAGGTCAGTGTGCAAGATCATTTCCAGAGCAGATTCCCTGTAGCTTGTGCCGATAAAGTGCATGGATCAAAGATATTTCAGCAAGGCAGAACTTCAGCCATCCTGTTGAAGGAGTTTCAGAACAGTGTTTAAAGTCTCTCTCTCTCTCTCTCTCTGTCCCTATGTGTGTGTGTGTATATATATATATATATATATGCATATATATATATATGCATACATATATCTTTATTAACTTCAGCGCTCCAAGAAAACTGTATTAGTCAAGCAAACTCAGATCTTTAAAAGGCAGTCTGGCGTTGAGCTTGACTTGGCACAGTTCCTTTAGAATTCATTTGGCTGAATTCATTTGCACAAATGGTACTGTCCTTTTTTGCAGAGAGTGTAATTTACTGATGCCAGAAAAGTATCTGACAAATGGTGATTAATGTTTTCATGTGTCCATGTATGTTTGGTATTTTGTCACTGCTTTTGTATCTAAAAGTGAACAACAGGCTAACCAGTCAAGTTGATTATTCTATATGCTTAGCTTCATAAAAGCTAATGATCTGACATCTCCTTTATGTCTACTGATTATAACTGAGCTCATAACTGAACTGAAAAGAGAGGCTAATCGACTCCGCTCCTTCAAAGAATACAAAGAAAACTGCCCCATAAATTGATTACTGAATATTTTCTTTGCACTCTTGTGCCCCCTCAACGGAAGGACTGACTTAAATTTGATAAGATAGGCAGGTCCATGTAGACAGACAACATGACATATAATATATTTAGACTGGGTATGGTGAACGAACACTAAATACGTATGGAAACGAATTCAGTGTTCGTTGTGTGCCAATATTCAATTATTTTGTACTTTTGTATAATTACTGCTTATTGAGTAAAACGGTGAAACGATGAAACGGGCCAAACCCCCTCACTATGATGACTGCAGACCTGAGAAATGTATGTGTGTGTGTGTGAGTGCGCTGCACACTCACCATTTCAACCAGAGCAATCTGCACACACAGCGTGAGCCAGTGGGTAGAAAATACTTATTTCTGGTTGATGGAGTGTATAATTCCAAATTTGGAATAATAATCATGGCATTGTAATTCAGATAGATAGAGCAGACATACACGTACATGCCGGGGGTTTCTTTGCATATTGTCAGTATGACTTGTGCACCATTCTACTGCTCTATTGGCAAATGGGAAATGAATTGAGAGATGTGATGGGTTTAAATCCCAAGATTGCTACACCCCCCTCCCCCCCCCCCATTATCCATTGTTCTTGAGTTTATGTGCATCCTCACTGCATGTTGACTTCCTTCAGAAACAGTGACCAGTGTGCATTCCCGCTAATGTGAATGCTAGTTGTGTGAATGCTAGCTTGTGTGCATGCACACGCATTTTCAGGCAATCACAAGTGCACAAACGCACACAGACAGACACATGCACGCACACACACACTCGCACTCAAAGCATCCCTGTTAATGTCAAATAACTAAATGGTTGCAATCACATTAAACACCAGGGCAATTACAGTTTGAACAAACGGCATGTCTACGGAGCATCTTTCATAGCTGCTCTTTAGTGCGGGATAATTGTGCCCCATTTGCTGCAGAAAACCTCACTATCATGCCTGCTACACTACGTTCACACTATATACCAGCCCTGATCCTTCAATCTGATTTATTGCTCAAATATGATTTTTGTTGTTGTTAGGCTGTTCACATTCATGTTTTACTGAGGTCCTTAAGCAATTCTAGCCAGAACTGATTGCCACTGTACAGTACGCTGCTAAGCGAGCACCTGTGTACAAAAGAGGCTAGTGCTTGGTCCGCAATCAGTTCCTCGTTCACGCATTCACTATCTCTACACCCTTCCACAGAGAGGTCAGTGTGCCAGTGTAACGGAGGCCAACGGAGATATAGTGAGGTATGAGCTGTGCAGAGTAAACTTCACTCCTCGACACCTTAAGAGACGTGCTAGTGACAGATGCTAGTGCCCTACAGATGCTAGCCTCCCTTGCAAACGCGTCCGACCTTCGGCGCGGGACTCGACCTGTTACACAAGGTCATTTCCAGAGCAGAGTTCCTGTAGCTGTGCTGATAGATTGAACGGATCAAAAATATTTCTGCAAGGCAGAACTTCCTGTTGAAGGAGAGCTTCAGTACAGTGTTAAAAGTATCTCTCTCTTAAATATATATATCCTTATTTTTAATAACTTCAGCCCTCGAAAGAAACTGTATTAGTCAAACAGACTCAGACCTTTAAAAGTCCGTCTGATAGATAGAGCAAAAATGAGATGCCGGGGGTTTCTTTGCATATTGTATGACTTGCACCATTACACAGCTCTATTGGCAAAAGGGAAATGAATTCAGAGATGTGATGGGTTTGGATCTAGAAATCGCTGCAGAAAACCTCACTATCACGCCTGCTACAGTACGTTCACACTACCTGCCTTACTGCTTCAATCTGATTCATTGCTCAGATATGATTTTTTTTTAGTTGTTTGTCTGTTTCATGTTTTACTGTGGCCCTTTAGCCATTATAGCGACGTCCCACAGGAAAGAGTGCACGAGCGGTGGGAAGACAACCGTCGTTGCATTGTGGGAATTTGGGCACTACTAGTATAGATTCTACATCTAGATTTCGGACACTCAAATAAAATGGCTTAGCATCAATATAGTGCACTACTTTGAAAATAGCGAGCCACTGCTAACACATCTTAGGAGATGTAGCAGCAGGTCAGGGTCTGTGGGCAGGTAAGGTGGAGAGGAAGCATACTATCATATTATCTAAACAGCAAATTAAGAGCTCCTAATGCTGTGATTGATGATGTGAAAGTGGAGAGTATATTTCATCAGTATATGAAACAAGGAAGACATACTAAACAGGCCCAATTTAAAAAAAATCTAACATATTCTCCACCGCCAGTGTAGAATAGAATTATGACAAATGTCAACATCCAATGACATAGAAGTCACATGAATGTGAAGTGACTATTCAGACTGGCATCACATTGCTGCTGCTCATACAGCATATACTATAATCAGATTTATTTCCACAAAGACAGCCCAAATCTGATTCCATGTGCTTTCTGCTGTTCACAAAGAACTTCTAGAAGTCTGTTACTTTCTGTGTCACCCAAGGTGTATCCACACGTAGAGATAGTTTCTTCTTTATTTTTCAACCTTTTCCTCTTAAATTGCGTGAGGAAGCAAGGTGACACAGCATTAGGTAGACCTTTGACCAGAGAAGTCCGGCTCACAGCCGGATATGGGCAAGTTCCTGCTCTGACATGTCCTTGAGAAAAAGGCCTACAACAAAATGCCCACCTGCTGGAGGGTTTGCTGCTCTGTAGCAAGTTGGAGAGTGGGGGAGTTATCTGCAGGTATGAATGTTGAATGGTATGTATAAGTCTGCTGTTCTTTTGTTTTTATTGTAGCGAGAAGCGAGCTGAAAGTTGTGTGGCAGCATTTTATTTTCTTTTAACTTGGACCTAATGGATTCCATACAGCAGTTCTTCGCTGCGTCTGAATTCGTGTTCTTCCGTACTTGCTATTTTGAGTGCATAAGTGCGTTCACACTGACAAGTATGGCAACATGCAGTGCACTATAGGCGCTTTTCCACTGCAGGAACTTGCGGGCCGTTCTAGAGGGGGCGGCACCAAACGGCAGTTTCCCACTGCAGGAATCAACCCTGTAGGAACTCTTTCAGGGCCATTTTCGGGGCCGAAAGAAGTACCTACCCCAGAGTAGGTACTTCTGCAGCGCTGAAAAACTGCTGGACGGAGCTCTGCGCTTATTGGTTAAACGCGGCGTGAGTGGAAGACAACAACAAGCGCCATTATATTGAATTATCAAGTAATTGCTGCTGTTCTGTTAAACGCTATCTGGAAAATCTCTGGGTTAACACTCTAATGTTGGTGCTGCCGCTGGCGAAAGATATAATTATTTTGCCGTACTTGGAATTTACGTTGCGATGGAAGAGCAAAGGCAAAGTTGTAGCTCCGTAGTTCCAGCACCACAATGGAAACAGAAACACGCCAATTAGGGGGCCGTTCCTGTAAACATTTGCGTCAGCCAAGAAGTGCCCTGCAGTGCATCTTATGAGTACTTATAACGGTCAAAAAGTGAAATGCTGGACATTTCTTGCCCATAATGGTCGCCATCTTGGCTACGTAGAGGAAGCGGAAGGGCCACAACCCATTTTCAAAGGCTTAATATGTTTTCATGCACTATGCAGGTACCTGCTGCCATGTAGGGTTCATGTAGCAGTATTTCTTTGACATCAGGGTGTTCTATTGTTTATCTGTAAACAGCTGGTGATGAAAATGAACCACTGGTTAAAATACTGACTCAGATTCAAAACAAATATCTCTTCAGCATACTACAGAGTGTTTAGCTAATGTAGAGCCCTCTGATTGTCCTAATTGTCCTAAACACAGCCCCCTCATTTAGGCTTTGAACTAGGATACACTGAAAGAGTGGTGAAAATTGCCAACCCAAAATAAAGTGCACAAAACACTATTCCAGTTTTATTACTGCTGAATTTCACCACAAAAAATGTTTTTTCAATCAATATATTTCAAGAAAGCTCAGGGCATATAGGACTCTGGGATAGATGGACAACTTAAAGCCCTAGTACACAAGAATTGGTATTTTTGGGCTTCCCCAAGTTACATCATAACAAAGTAGGAAATAACAACAATAAACACAATTAAAACAGACAAAAAAGAAACCATTTAACCATGTAGCCAATTTACCCATTGTAGAAGCACAAAAATCAAGGAAAAATCAGCAAACACAACAAAACAATCTGCTTCTGAAACACTGCCGGTGGGGTATGAAGCCGTGAGGATGGAGCAAAACCGTTAAAGACAATGTCAGAAGCCAAAGAACCATTGACGACTGACAAGGTACAGTAATAATACAGGATTTTACACAATCACTCTGCATTGTTTTATTTATTATGACATTGCAGATGAACACTAACCTAACAAAAATAATTAAAAAGAACAGTTTTAGAATGTTTTAGTAGAGTTTGAATGTTTGTCCAATTAAAGGCTGCCAGGGGCCTTAACATACTTCATACCCTAGCTGAAGCAAAGTGATCGCTGGAGAATAACTGATAACCATCATTACAGCTCTGCCACTGTATCTCCATGGAAACCTAAACTTTAGAGTGCCTCTATACACTGGGAGAAGGCCAGGTAAAGCCATTTGGTCTCCAGTTGTGTTCCATTTTATCCCCCACCAATCTTATTGGCCTCTTTCATCTTCTGACGGCCAATTTCCTTTATCTTTGATCCTGCCATCTTTTCTGAACTCGTGGTGCTTTTTTTCTCAGTGCAGCACTTACTCCCATAGATGAGGCAGAAGAAAAGCAATTGTTTGGCTTTCACTGAACATTTTTACACACACACACAATCACACACAGTCCGTCAATAACATCCTGAAAACATCAACCTGGCTTTTTTCACCATCATTCACCATCAAAGGACGGCTTGTGTATTTGGATTGCATTAGCTCCTGATGGTAAGACTTTGATTGAAGAAACATTTGATTTGAAGAAATAGCTCAATGAACTAAAAATCAAGCTACAGTGTGGATAGGCTAAGTTCCTCTGCCTTTGAACATTAATTATGAAGAGAATATAGCTGTTTTTTAATGTGCCTGTCAGGCTAATCATATGGAACCAGCTGGCAGTGCAGACTCAAGCACATACAGTATCTTAACTCATTAAAAACTCCCGGAACTTTATATTGTCCATTAGCATGCTAGCTTCTGATGTCGCGTGAGAGATGAGGTGAGGCAATGTCATACTTCCAATACTATCAGTTGAGCAATGCATTTATGGGTGGTGGTGTTAGCCTAAGATAAGAAGGCCTATACATCATGCTTATTCATATTGAGAAAGTCAGTTTCTTTTAATGTCTTAATTGCTTTGTTGATTATAATTTTCTCATAAAGAACTAATAATGCCTGATGACATTTATTGACCCACTGAAGTCTAACAAAGTAAAAGTTAAAAATTATTTTTATAGGCTTACAGTCCATAGGCAATATGCACAAACATTAAGCTGCATGTTTGCTTTTATAGTGTTATTAGCATTATAATATGATAGATTTGCAATAATTCAAGAGGCCAGTGCAGTAAGATGAGACACCTTTTATCTTGTTACAGCCTTTTCACATTGGATTAATGGGCAAAGAAATCCGTTTGAAAGGGTCGACCTTGCTAATTGGTTGAGTAAATCTTTTATCTAGCTTAAATAAACTCAAGCTAATGACGCATGCGCCAACATTTCAAGATCTAGTTTCGTCAGATGAGAATATCACCACAGAAAAAACATTTTATTTTTTAAATATTTAGTTGTATATACAGTATTTTTTATGTCATGGCAATAATAGTTGTTTACGTGTGTCAATGTATTTAGTAATGTACGTCAGTCTAACTGCATGTCACCACCATTTTGTACTGACTCCTAACACACATTGAACACAATGAAAATGATCTTACAGTGATTTACATTCAAGTATTAAGTGGAATTCCTGACTAAGCATACAGAATACACACGCACATGCACACACACACACACACACACACACACACAGGCATGTGGAGGAACACGGTAATTACATGGCTCACTACTGTATGGCCCCTTGTCACACAGTACGTCAACTTCTGTTTCAATATTGACACGATCATATATAGGCCTGCCCTGTCACCGGCAGGCTGGCTGGCTCTGCCGCGTCAAAACGGGATTAGCAGCATGTCTCGCCTTAATGGGGAAGCCTATTATTATCTGAAACAGCCACAAAGTGTCATCTGTCCCTCTCTCTCTCTCTCTCTCTCTCTCTCTCTCTGTGTGTGTGTGTGTGTGTGTGTGGAACAGCATAAACATGTTGAATTATAAATACCATATTTTTTTCAGCATTCAACACACTCTCCCTGGTAAGATCTGAGTCAGAATTACATAATATATAGATGAATAAACAAATCTGACATATGCTGTAATAATATGCTGTAATAACCATTCCCTAATTCCCAAACAGTAGATCTGCTCTGGCATTGGCCTTTATTGTAAAATATGACATTTTCAAACATGTGCTTTTCAGCTTTCCACCCACAAAATATGATGATTAGGCAGAACAAAATAGTAATTTACACAAATCTCCGTAAAGCCAGGAGTGCAATTCCTGCAAAGGAATGTAACCTAAAACAACACAGAAAAGAGAGTGTAGAAAAGAGAGTGAAGGGAAAGTTTGGGCTACTTCATGTCCCTTACTTTCAGCGTGTTGGTTGATCGAGTTACACAGACTTCACAAAACCGTGATTGAGTATCGCAAAATCAGTTTTAATAAAGATAGCAGAGATTACAATTTACGGAGCACTCCAGGTCTCTATCAAAGCTC
>JAOEHI010052879.1:0-15996 GCA_025447815.1 Percopsis transmontana | reverse complement strand
ATCTACTAGACCTCAAATAGGTATGTGAGTGGGGTTCTGTGTATATTAGTGCTCACCTGGGGCCTGTTCTGGTGAATAAGCACCCTGTTCTGTGGCCTCTTCTGGCTCAAAGCCCTGGTTCACTGCAGGACAGAGGTTATATTTCCCGTCACACATTACAGTTTTTGCTAATGCTGAGAGATAGTCCAGATATCACATGACTCATAAGGGTTTGAACCTCCAAATTGCAACTGGTCAGAGACATCCAGTCCAGCCACCATCCTCAAGACACACAAACAAAAATTGCAGTCAAACGTGTCACTGGGGAATGAAAGACAATGAATTAAAATCTCATACAGTTTAAAAAAAATTGATACTGAACCAAATTAAACATTACATATTATGGGCCAGACTAGTAAAATAGTGCTATGTGCAGAGTAATATCATTCGCACCCACAAGCTGTTTCCTAGTTATGGAGGATTTTATAATAGTGATTCAATCAATAATACCCTGTGTAAATAATGTGTTTAAATTAATAGATGCATCTTGTTAAGGGACAGTTTGTGTATCTTTAATAGCTGTGTTAGTTGCATTTAGGACCATGAATAGCACTATCTATAGCAAAAACTAGAGTGACCGGTATCTCTTCTTTCCTTCCTATCTTAAACCCTTAAAAGCTGTAGTAATCTGTAGCTCTGTAATCACATCACACGGATTCTCCTACCATTGCTATGCCGATGACACCCAACTCTACCTCAATACCTCCCGGCGAAGGGCTGCCCTCATGTGGACCTGCCTATCATCCTTGAGAACACCGCAGTTTCCTCCTCTCCAACTGTAAAGAATCTCGGAGTTGTCCTGTGAAGCCAACATCACCGCAACGACCCATGCCTGCATTGCTTCAGCTCCTGGTCCAAGCCTTCGTGACCTCCTGCCGAGACTACTGCAACTCTCTGCTACCCGGACTACCGGCCTCCACTACCAAACCCTTACAGCGTGCTCAAAAGGCTGCAGCACGTCTGGTAATGAACCAACCCAAGTTCTCCCATGTAACCACCTTCTTACGTGACCTTCACTGGCACCCCATCATAGCCCACATTCAATATAAGATACTGGTATTAGCCTACAAGGCAGTAAACACAACTGCCCAGCTCTACCTCCAAGCAATGGTCAGGTTCCAGGCCCCTACCAGAGTGTATCTACCACCTCAGCTGGTCGGCTGGCACCTCCTGTCGCTACAAAGCCACAAGGGTCGCTCAGCCCAGTCTCGACTGTGTTCTGTCACTGAATGTAGTTCTCTGACGATTCTTTATCTTCTATCTCTATCTTTTCTCTGTCTTGCTCTGTTAGATCAGCTCTTTGCTGGTATTTAGGCCTTTAGCGATCATTGCGAGGATTGAATGATATGTTGGTAATACTGTATATGTTGTCAAATACAGTATATAGCTACGGAAAGTTAAACCTGATGACATTGCTGCTGTCATTATTCTAACAGAATGTTGTTCGCTTACCATGACCTACTCAGCTATTTACAAATCTACTAATTGTAAGTTGCTTTGAATAAAAGCGTCTGCTAAATGCTGTAAATGTCAAATGTAGAATGAGGAGTTTGGTATTGAGTCGGGGCAGGGTAAAATGAAAGAATCACCAATAAATTTCTATGCTTTTGTTGATCTTTATTTTGTTTGTGCTCACTTTTTTACCATTGCTGTACACTAATGTTTCAGGTGTGCAGCAGTCATACTTACTATATGGTATTAATATATTCCACCAGGCTTTCAGGAGAGCTCACTTTCCAGTTTTTCTTAAAGCCCAGAACCAAAGTGTTGGGCCTCAGCTTTCCAAGGCCAGAGGCCTTAAAGAACAGAGAGGATTCCACAGGTTATTTTTAAGAATAAACTTTCAGAAAAAGAAGATGTTGTTGACTGACAGATCTAAATTGGCCTCTCATTAATAAATAGCGCAATCGATGTCATGGCGCGCAGGGAAATTAGCAAACGTGCCCAGGAGAAAAAACAATAAGCCCAATTCTCATTACGTTTGCATTAGCGCTATCGCCGGCCTTGCGTGTCTGGAAACTAGAGCCCTAGAAATCTAGACGGTATTACATTTAAGAGAGAATTAAAGGTATAATTCGGGACAATTAATGACATACCTGCAGAAGGTAATTAGTTCCAGTTCTAAGACTGTCTTCAGCAAAGGGAGAATAAAACGAGCGCACCTTCCTCTTATTCAGCCACTTGATCAAACCATCTACTTCCTTGCGTGACATAGATTTCCTTTCCGGCTCCTTAAAGGTAAAGTATTGTAGAAACATTACATTTGCAGTGTCTATCTTTAACAGAAGAATATTTGAATTACATGGACAGACATGCAAATCTGTGTTTGACAATTTAGTCTTTTATTGTATAGTAATGCAGTGTACCTGGACAGTATAATTTTCAATCTAATCTAGTATAATCTAGTCTAGTTAGTTTGGATATACAATATAATCCAATTCATTCCAATCAGACAGGTTAGCAGGTAGACGGCTATACATCTATACAGACAGACATCATAGGACCGACCATGAGTATGTCTCCACAGATCATGAGGCTTGTGTGCTTGGTGAACGAGCCCACAAAGTCCACCAGGGCTGGCCTCAGGTTGGGTGGCCCTGTCAGGACCAGGCACTGTGGTCTGGGAGGAGGTCAGCACAGAATGCAACTTAAAGCCACCGTAGAGGAGCCACGCAGTCAATAATCATAGTCAATAACAATAATAAATATAAATACACTACCTAAAGTTCTTGATGTGATCCTCCACTCCCGTGAGAGCAAAAGAATATGACAGAGCCATGTTGTAGCTCATGCCCTGCATTGACGAGCCCCAGTTCACCTCTGTGGAATCAAACACACACAGGTGAAGGTGGTCGATTCGCCTGCAAATAATTTGTTGACACCTATTAGCACTGACTTACTTGGCTTTTTGTAAATGACGTATCCATACAGGAAGAAGAGGATTATGAATGTGATCAAAGCAGTCCACCAGTTAAAAGCAAACATCAGTATTACTGACAGCAATACCCCAAACAAAGATACCCATTTATTGTAATATGGATATGATGGCCTCCAGCCTGTAGGGGGCAACAAAATGCAACAAAGAAATTTTCTAGCAGGTGTAAACAAAACAAAAAGAAAAAGAAAATAGTTAGGTTAATATTTTTAGGATTTTGTGTATGTGTTAGCACACATGTTGGTTGATCACTTACCAGGGTCGTTAATAAAGGTGGCGTGAAAGCAGCCAAAGTTGACGAGGGCGTAGGAACAAAGGAAAAAGTTGGAAATCAAAATTGCGATGGTGTCCAGGTTCCCTTTAAAAACAACACAGGAGATTTGTGGTGTTTTGCATGGAGAAAATGAGCCATAGTTCCTGAATATATGAAAAACTTTAAAGCAGCCATTTAAATTACAGAAAAGATACAAATTAACTTGAAGCAGGGCAAAGGGGGCTAAAACACGTATGCAAACTGAAAACCATATACACAGACAACATTTTGGTTGATTTATCCTGAATCAATGAATCAACAAAACCCAATCAAATATATAAGAATATATAATTTTATTTAAATGAAGCTGAGATGAAACTCACAAATGTGTTTTTCAGTTAATGTTTACAACAATAAATGCCAGACAGCGGTACACTAACATGTCACCTACCAAATAGAATAAAGGCCAGAGCAATGATGAAGCAGAGTACATAGGCTCGAAGAGGCTCATTATTTTTCCCATAACCCTTTGCAAAGACTGAAATGTACGGGTAGATCTTGTCTTCACACAGACACTGTGGAAAAAGAAGTGATGGAAACAAATCATGCAACAAATTATTTGATTATATCTTTCCTTTCTTGAATCATTCTATACAATATGGGCCCCTAAATATATAGAGGTATACAGTATACTGTATATATATGTCAAATACAATAAAATCCTACATTTTATATAAAATTAGAGGTGGCTGTGGTTACCTACCTGAAAGATTTTAGGGGCATACACAAGGTAGCCCAGTGCTGATGACAAACAGGCTGCAAAAATACCAGCAGTGATGAGGTAGTAGAAACCTGACAGTTGACTGAGGACCTGTTGACCGTTTGACAGTTATACTTAATAAGAGTCCTTGAAACAAGTCTATAATATGCTCAATTGTCAATTGTGAAAGCACAATACAATTTTATGCCTTAATACAAGACAATAGCAGATTACACTTGCTATTATTATTTGAATGCTTACAATGCACTTTCACTTTTTAATATTATATTTAACTTTTTACAACTTAATAAAATGAATAACATAGTTACACAAATAAATATCCAATAAAAAAAAACATTGCCAAGAACGTGAGAGTAAAAAGAGAGAATAGGTGTATGTGTCGGCATGTTTTACTAGTAAAACGTTAATTTGTAGCCTCTTTTACACATCGTAAAAAACTGGGATTATTTATTTTGCCTGGCCTTTTATCTCTTTAAGAACATTGGCTAGCAAGATAACACATTTGTTGCTTGGACAAACCGGTCTAGCTAACTCTATGTCTGAAACAACTACAACGTCATCTGTCTCACTCCTTGGCCGAAGATCCATGACTGAAATGACTAAAATGTTTCTTATTAACTTAATCAATTTTAAAATATGTTTCCACGTTGATTTTGTTTGGAAAGGGTAATTATATATAACTAATCTTGACCCTGATCTGCCTTAAATTAAAGAGAGATCGGTCATTCACATATTTTTAGCTCAGTGACATCATGTGATCATTATTATTAATATTATTATTATTATAATATCATTACATTCATAACATGTTACTGTAAGGCATTTTGGATATAATACTTTACCAGTCTGAAGTTAAATGGTTTATTATATAAATAAGGGTAATCTACTTAAATGAGCTGTACCTGCATGTTGTTGGCCAGGCCATATTTACAGTTCTGTTCAAGGATGCATTCTGTGAAGTTCCATCCAAACTTACAGGCCAGTCCCAAACAGGTACCAGTGGCATTCCCAGTCAGAGTGTCATTTAGACTGCCAGAGGCATCCCTCACTGTAGTAGCCCCTGGAAGAAAGATGGTATATTAATTTACAATTGCACAACACTCCTTCTCAAACCCAAATTTCTTCCCCAGATTTTCCAATCCCGCAGAAACGTGTTCCACTCTGCCTATCAGTCTTGTCATAAAGACGGAGCTAAACAAATTTTAGCAGGACCACCTTAAACAAAATAATCGTCTAATCACTAGCACCATCATTACATTCAGATTTAGATTTTTGTTTGATACATGCCAGTTAAGCTAGTCACTTTCCAGGCACGGACATATTTAAAGCCTGTTTTCTAGAACTGCTCGGGTGACATAGCAATTGAAAGTATCTCACCAGAAGTTACAGCAATTAACAAATAGCTTATTGTAGTTATAAAAATGGACCAATGTGTGCCTTTGGGGATGGCACCCGCCGGGTCCTGTGAGACAGTCAAACAGAATATGTTGAGTCATAACTGCCATGGTTCGTTTACAAGAAACTGCAAAGATGTACATGGAAAAGACAGTCTTGAGTATGATAATAAATAATCAGGTCAAATCGCTTGTGTATTCCTTGTTTAGTCCTGTAAATATAAGTTATTTGCTAAATGATTATTTGAGTTAATCACAATTCCAAACGTCTCACTATGATTCTAGTTACAACCACACAACTAGAATGTTGACACCAGAATGATGGCTATTGTTGTTATTTTCAATGGGCCTCATTGCAAGAACCACTTGCATGAGCACAGTTTGCACTTTGAAATGTATTCAGTGCAATTTCAAAGCTCGTCTTCTTGTTCATAAATGTCACTTTTATGAATCCTAACATTATATAGCACTATATTGTTACATCAATTATGGTAATTTACAATGATCATGAACACACGGTCGTTCAATGTTTTCTGAAATTACAAGTAGTTGCTGTATCTGATGTTGCACCACTTCACAAGAATATGATGTTATTGCATGTGGGTGAATATCTTGTTTGACTTCTATATACCTTGAGGTCTCCACAGATGTTGACACCAGACAATATGCCAGTGGTGGCAGGAAAAAAGATGCCAAACATATTGAAGAAGTTTCCATCACTCCCTCTATAGTTTGGTACCAGGTTTTCCACGAAGATCTTACCTGGTGAAGAGGAAAACATCTGAGTCTACTCAGATTACCTTAATTTTTAAATATTAAATGATCCTAGATACTTACAGACTACACCTTTAAGGCCATTATGGCCCCTACAACTCACCGCGGTAACCAAAGATTCCTACGGCCTGTTTCTTTGGAGTGGGTGGGATCACGGTGCCCACAAAGTAATTGGCAAATGCGATTATCAGAACCGCGAAGAACAAATACTGGCTCTGAGAGAGAGGGAAGGTAGAAATAACGGGTCAAATGGGATGTGATGGATTTCACTATGTCCGCTAAATGTAGTTATCTGCATCATCTAACCTTCGACTCCCACTCCATTCCACCCAGGGTAATTAACAGTAAGATAGTCACTGTGATCGTTCCCACGATACGGACGTCATTGATATCATTCACCATTACAGCATTGAAGCTCTGAATTAATGCAAACAACAGTTCAGGCAGATACAGTTCAAAGTACAAAGACATAGCATAACTATCAAGTTTACAGATAGCAACAATAACAACTTGATTGAATTAATTATTATCATTAGTGTCATATCTTGTTTGTGAATACATTTTAATTGTCTATTTATAGGCTGTTGGTCTTGTTTTAATATCTGACCTCATGTAAAAAAAAATAATGGTAGTAAAGTAGGTGGCTACATACTCGATTACATGTGTTCATTCCTAATTGTTAATTGCTAAATTGTATATTAGTAACTAGTGAAACTAGTGATTACCTTAAGAAGATCTCTAATGACTTCTGCAAAGCCCACAGCGTTCAGGGAAACCGACAGGGCATTGGCAAAGGCAAAAATCATCCCCATTGCTCCCCCAATCTCAGGACCAAGTGTTCGAGAGATCATGAAATACGTCCCACCTGTGACATTGTGTTGGGTGAAACATACATACAATATAACAAAAAGATGGGTGTCACTATAATGTTCAATAATATACTCTGTATGACATAATAAAATGCTGCATCTGATTGATGCCTTCTCCGTAATTTGCCCAGACTTGTTGAGATCAGAACAGAAAATTGATCTAGACCCAAAGAAGAAGAAGAAGGTCAAGGTGAGGAACATCAAGAATGCCAGCTTTCCATTGATTTTTAGCATAAATTGATACAAATTTTAACAGTTCCTGTTAAGTTTTGCTGTTTGTTTTACCAATTTACCATTTAACCATAGATACAATTATGAGTCATTAACAAACTTTTAGTTAAACATTAAACTGTTAATTACTTTTGAAATTAACCTTCATCTGTGTGATCACAGGGATATGTGAATATTTGATCTGTAACTGTTTGCATAGGCCGAGAAAAGCTGTTGCTATCAAACATTGTCTACTTAATCAACTGAGTAAGTGTACTGGTGAAGGGATAGATCAAATTGGCCGATATGGAAAGTGATTTAATGCTCCCTTGTAAAAACATAAAGTATTTTCCCCTGTGGTGCTCCCATATTATGGACCACCATATCAGACAAGCATACCTGTGATATAAAGTAGCCTATAAGTTAATTTACTGACCTGAAGACACCCTCCCATTGGTGGAGATGGCAGAGATGGACAGGGCAGTTATTGTGTTCACAAGCCATGAAATTATAATGATCACAAGGGTCAACACTGTGGGAGGCACAGAAAATTATTAGCATTTTTTTTTTAATACTTTTTTTCCCCCTCATTCTCTTTTGTATAATATAATTCAATAACAAATCAACTTAGTGAGTACAATTTAAAGTATTAAGGAGTAGGAAGGGGTTGGGCATCTTACTTCAAAATAAAAGCGCGCTACCGGAAGTATGGTTAAAATGATATTAGTAATTCATATTAGAAGTTAGAATTTTTGATGGAGCCGAAGCACATGTCCGCGACCCACTCCACACGAGCTCATGACCCACTTTTGAGTCGGGACACACAGTTGAGAAACACTTCTCTAGTCTATAGTATCTTGCCCCCAAGGATTGTTATAGCATGATTAATGCTAATTCTTAACAGATTTTCTTCCGTTTGACCAAATATCCCCCACAAAGCCCACTGTTGCATGTGAAAATAAGGTTAAAATATACTGAAACACAGTACTTAACAGTGTTGGCTGAAGCTACTTTGAGATTGTAGCTTGCCAAGCTACAATATATGCCTTCAAAACTGATACATATCCCGACTATATGGGTCGTTCCTCTAAAAATATATAGGTTTTTATTTTAAAATGAGGTTTTTCAATTGAATACTTTTATTTATTTATTTTATTTCATAATGCCACATATATACATTTCAAGGCACTCTTTGCAGGGAATGGAATTACACCAATACACGTGTTGTATTGGTGTAATTACACCAATACAACAAGTGTTTTTAAATGCTCTAAATAAAGTGA
Organism: Percopsis transmontana; assembly: GCA_025447815.1. NCBI lineage: Eukaryota > Metazoa > Chordata > Actinopteri > Percopsiformes > Percopsidae > Percopsis > Percopsis transmontana. The sequence goes on along the minus strand of JAOEHI010052879.1, from coordinate 7,458 downwards.
CTTGACAGAGATGACATATAAATCAATTATTATAATTTAATTTATTTCATTATTTTAACACATCGTTTGTTTCACAACTTGAGAGACTATTTTTTATCTTTACAGTGCTGTGTATACATGGGCATCTTCACTGTAGTCTACTGTTGTCTTTGAGCAAAATGTCTAACCCCTACTTGCTTCTTAATACTTAATTGTACTAATTTGGGATAAAAGTGTCCACTAAAAGACTCAATTGTAAATTGTAATTGTTTTACAAATTCTTCAATGATATACTGTACATCATTGGAACGGGTGGCCTAACTACTGAATACTAATTTCTAGTGGTCCAACAAACGATATATTGTACGTTCAAGTGATAACTCACCAATGCCTGCTTGGGAGGTAATCCAGGAGAGACGGAGGAACAGAATTACTCCCCAGATATTGTTGCAGTTACGAATCTGTCACAAGAGGGCAAGCGTGTCAAAATTTTCAATTATCCATATCCTAAAGGTTCACCTAAATGTCCTTGGTAGTGAGTGAGTATTCATCTGCATTTATAAATGTCCATACAATCGTGTGAGAACCAATACACATTCCTCTCTCACCAAGACGCCAGTCACCCAGCCAAATCTAATAGGGGCCTTCTCCGTCTTTGCGGCCGGTGTTGCTTGAGCTTCACTCTCTGTGGCTGGGACATCGCTGACTACAGAATCGATGGTGTGGCGTGTCAAATTAGCCTCCTGTGTTAAAAGCAAATATGTAATTTTCTATAGCCACAGTATTATAAATAACCAACCAACTAATTTTTTTAATTGATTTGCAAATCAATATATCACATAGGTATGAAAGATTATTAGGGCCATGCACTAAAACAAAAAGTACCCCCTGTGTTTCGAGAATAAACTTTACTTTAAAGTAAAAATGTTGAAAACAAAATCAGAATTTTAATAATGCCAGCAGGCATAGGTCTAACACTTCATATGGCATCTGTGTCTCATCAAAATGCAGACTTTATTTCAGAATTCCCACTTTCTTTAAACTAATGCTGCATTCCAGACAACTCGGAAGTCAAGATTTTCTGACCTCCTACCAGAAAAAGTACAATGCAATGCCACTCGGAGTTCCTACTTGCGAACTCGGGGCAAATCCATCTACCCAGACTTCATGGATAAGCAGTTGCCTGACATCACTCAACAATGGTGGCACCCACTGAGGCGCACGGTGTAAACCATCAACTAAAAAGCAAGGTAAAGTATATTTGCCTGTATTTGGTTTAATTTATTATAAATACATACTATCATATAGTAAAAACTGTTCTGCATGTAAAATTGATGTAAAAATAGCCCATGTCAACAAACCAGTTTGTCACGGTCAGCCATGTTTTTTGTTTACGTTTGATGCCGTGATAGTTTGAAGTTCAGAAATCAGAAATTTCAACTAGGAAATATCTGACTCCCGAGTTGTCTAGAATGCAGCATTTATTTAGACAATTCAGTTTTAGCTTTGTTCTCAAAAGGTTCTTTTGCCTCAAAATGTAATACATTCTCGGAATTCTCAGAGTTTATTCTCGAAACATGGGTAGTTTTTTGCTTGGCCTGAATACTCTTCCATACATAGGACCATCTTGCATGCGGGAATATAATAGAGTGGGACTATAATTTATATACAGAAATTAACATTTTGTTTAGATACGGTTAAACTATACTTAATTAGAATAAATTGTGGATACAATTTTGCTTACGTCAAACTTTTTGCGGAGGACCTCCAGGGTAGGACGGCTCCTCGACTGGGGTCTTTTCAGCGTGTTGGCATAGAAGTCCCGCTGTGGCACGGGGTCCATAGTGTTGTAGATTGACGAACTCCACAGCTCCTGCCTCGAATCCTGGAACCCCGTTGCCCCGTCAGAAGCCCCCGAGTCACCGTCAATGACTCCATCAGGGATGTCAAAATGGTGTGGTGAGTATCTAGGGGGAGCTTCTTCGTTGGCAGAAAAGTGGACGCGGGGCGCAGGCGGCGGTTCTGGCGTGGATTTGAATTGTCCCATTGTGGATCCCCACAACCTGCCTGCCCAATTACGCACAAAGAGGTAAAATAATTATGGGCGACGGTCTTTTGAACGTTGCGGCCTATCACGTACCAGGTGAGACCCAAGTGCAAACATGAAGTCGCGTTTTGGTAGTTCAGTATTTATTACCAAAAGGAGCAAGCAAAAATCTGAACGGGGCAGGCAGGATCAGAACTGGGGCAGGCAGGATCAGAACTGGGGCAGGCAGGTAATCCACACACAGGTAGTCTCAGGTCAGCAGAACCAAAACACAAGTCTGGACCAGCGGAGTAGCCGGGAAACCAGTTACACTGAAAACAAAGGCAAGGACAGGTAGCAGTGAATACCACAGGGACACTGACTTAAAAACAGGCAAGACGAACTGACAGTTTAAAAGGAAACACTGGGTTATATACATAAGGGATACCGAGAGGAAAGAGGGAAAACCTGGTGGGGTGTGGGAAAGCAATAAGGGCAATCAGGGCGTGACACTGCCTCTCCCTTGTTGTGTTAGGTGCGTTCATTATAATTTAATGATGAAAAGATGAGACTGTATAAAAAAAAAAGGTAATCGGGCCCACCTCCAAAGGACTGTCGTGGTCATTTTGACTGTCTTCGAGCAGATTATCCCTTCATTCGTCTCAAGCTGATCAGATAAATCTATGACAAACAAATACCGAACTAACGAAAACATACAACGCTATAGAGTTTATAATTGTTGATAATTGTTCAGTTTGAATGCATGAATGCATATGCATGTGTAGAGAAAGCGCAAGTTGCAATTGTGCGCTCCTGCGGCAGGCAGAATGAGGTTTTAGCCATGTGTGGTTTGTTCGTTCATACCATGCCATGTTTTTAGGCACAAGTTGTGACAAAACTATGCCTAAAATGGGCGCTAATATGTTAGTACATCTGCCCCTGAGTTTATTATATAGATTTCCTCTCACCCATCTGTGGATCTCTGCGGATATCTTGTTCCATGCCAGATCTCCATTATATTAACAGGGTCCCAATACATCATTACTAGGATCACAATGTAACATGGGCATGCCTTAATGACCATTATAACAAGTCTGCGCCCTGTGACGACGTTAGAATATATATATGACAAAGTAACACAAGGGAGAAAGCATGTTCAAGGTGGTTCAGGTGGTAACACTCTATGTTTTCCTCCTTTTGCTTGAAATATTGAGGGTTTGAACCCATTTTATTTAATTTATTGGTCAACTTTTTCCCCTAAAAACATGACTTTTTATTTAGAGTTTATGCATTGCTTGTGTTTCAGTCAAATCTGACCAACCCTAGGAAGTCTATGTCAGGGGAGTCAGGGGACAGTCTACGCTTTCAATCTCTTGCACAGATCTCTCTTGTTCAAATGTATGTGTAAAACCAATAAAACACCAAACATCCCTCCAACTACCCACACTATCCTTCCCCATCCACGTCCAGAGGAACCACATCCACGTCTTTGGAAATCATTCTAGAACTATTAGAGCAACATTTTAGTAAAGTAGATATAAATAATCTTAGAAATAAATGATTCTCCTTTCTGTGCGTTTTAACCAAAACAACCAATGTGTTAGTCGGTTTTTTCTTCCTAATATGTTAAATATCTTTGAAGACATTATCTGGTTAACTGTACAGTACATGACTCTCTTAAATTTTTGGAAAACATTTTTTTGATTACATAAACTGAAATTAAATAAACAATAATGTCCAAATTCCAAATGCTTAAATTAAAAAGTAAATGGTGCATTTTATTTTTTTAAAATATAATGTTAAACTTAGAGTATTTACTAGGACTGAAGTGGACGAGATATCAGTTGAACTGAATTTTAGTTTTAGGACATTTAAAAACAATCCCATTATCAGCCTGCACCAAAAAACAGTGAAACCATAGAACAAACACAAAACATTTTCTATTTTAATTTAATTTACCGTAATATAAAATATTGATTAAACCTAATCTATCGATAAGCACATAATATCACAGCAAGGTTGCATAGAACATGACATAAATGCGATTTTAAAGCGATATTAAAAAAAAAACATGACTTACTACACTGTCTTCAAATGTGTGAAGATGTCTCCAGATGGATTGTATCATCACTTCATTCAGGTGCTAATCCCCTTCCTGAAATTTATACCTTGACCTCCACTCCATCCCCTACCATTCTCGTTTGTTTACTTCCCCTGCACGCATATTAGCACATTGCATCCTCCTGGACAGACTCACTGCTGACACACCCTCACACCTGCTCTGGTAGTTTGTCATATCGAACATAGTTAAATAAAAATCAGTAATTTAATAAAATGTGAAAATATTGATAATTTACCTAATTGGTTGTTAGATATGACAAGAATGCCCAATGGTAGACTGTCGTGGGATTAAACAGCAGTACCATATAAAGATGCATGGCTTTCACCTGCACATCCCTGGAATTGTTGATCTCTGACGTTGATCTCTGACATTGATCTCTGACGTTGACCTCTGTCGTCTGTTTAGACAATATTTGTATACACACTCACTCACCCCTATTTTCAACAAAAACTGTTAAATTATTATAATAGGTAGGACTAGGACCAGACACTATGATGTCACAATTGTCATAGTAACACAATTCATTTGAAGGATATTCGCAGTGACCTCTACGATATTTTCCCATATTTTCTATCTATTTACAGTATCATCTATATCAGATCATATAAGAACATTATGTGTTTATATGGTCTGATATAGATTAGATTAGATATAGATGGTCTGTTGGCATGGCAGAGTTGCCACCTTATATTAAAAGACATATGTGCTGCACAGTGGCGACTCTGCCATGTCAACACAAGAGAGGGATCTGTCCATTGTTGTAAGCTTCTATGGCATGATGTAAACCTCGTGTAAAGACAGAAAGAAGCTACAGCTAAAATCCTCCTTGAGATGACGTGAGTACAAGCCTTTTTTCTTCTATAACACATTTACGTCTTTATCTTATTCCACAGGGAAGTCTTTTCAGCTGATTAAACCAGCTCGGTGGGAACGGGAGAGATGTGGAGGACAAAATTAACTTGGCAATATATTCATTGTCAATGAAAAAAATCATCCATAGATTTGGTCTATTTAAGTCCATATATCTTATTAATAGGTGATGAAATTATAGTCCCAATTTTTTATGATATGAGCCGTTATTCAGCTTCTGTGTTGCTGGCATGTCTCTTCCTCTGGTCTGTCCCACTCTCCTTTTACTGGGAGACAGGTGATTATTGATTTGCCCACACCAGTCCCAAGTCCTCAATCCCATTCCCTTCCACACACAAACAGCGCTAAACCACACACCCCTTCACCCCCCCGCCCCTCCTTGAAAGTCAGCCACGACCGCCTGCGCCCCCCGGCTTGTGGCTCACCTTGAATTGAAATGGCTGTAGAGCGAGATAACAACGATTTTGGTACCTCAGGCAACGAGCACCACATAAACATGAGGTTGGACCTCCTGTAATAGAGGCTTTTGGGTTTAATGTTAACTAATCAAATAATTCAGTTTTGTGTCCTGAGTATCTGTTGAGATTCCACAGGCTAATTATGGGAACAAACGACACATGTGCACGGGAAGTATTTGTCCCATTGTAGCCTACGTTATGGATTCTCAATGGCCGTCAAAACTGTCCGAAACTTTTGCTATAGTTATAGATATGGTCCACGTCAAAATCGGCCAAAATTGACATGGTCCATGTACAAGCCATATGTTTGAAGTTCAAAGATTTTTTGTCACGTACTGTTAAGTTACTAAAAGTTACTAAAATTATACTAGAGAAGAAAACAAACAAGAATAAAACGTGACTGTATATTATGTCAAATTTAAACAATCAGGTCATTGAGGTGTATGTTTGCATAGGCATGTATACATAACAATGCTCTGTGTATGTTTACATACTGTAATGTAGATGCTATTGCTAAGATGCTATTGCTAAGATGATTCAACACGGAGCATGCAGGCCCTTATTATGGATCCCTATCCACCTTATTTTTGAAATAGTGTATTATTAGATAAAATACATGGCAACAATTAATCTTTCCCAATGAATAAATCATTAACGAGTGGGTGGACAAAAGAATGTATTTAATCAATAAACGTTGTTTCTCCTAACCAGAAATCCCCACATATCGCCTGCAAAGTCCTCTTAAGGTAACTTTAAAGGAGTTACCTTCTCAGAGTCTCTACTTCCTCAATTAAGACATTCTCCTGATTGTCTGTGATCGAGCCGATAACAGCCGTGCTGTTAGATTTTACTGAGTAAGTATGTGGGTTTTGGGAATAGTATAATAATATAATATGGCAAAACTTGTATCATGCAGATGATTCAATTATAGTCCCCTTTCACATTCTCAAGATGTTTCTGATAAGTAATATAATTCGTTGGCTTCATTCATAGCCAAATTTAGCTTGGTGAAAATTGACTAGTAATAGTAAGTAATAGTTCCAGACACCTGTGACATTGACTGTTGGCTGGGAGACGGTAAACAAATGTCATCAGCATATCGGTTGATACTGTAGTTAGTTACGGTAATGCCTGCTATATCTCCAGTATAGCGCTCACAAAGGGTTGTAGAGCTAACAAACCAAATGTTCAGTGTTCAAGATCAAGATCAAGATTAATTTTATTGTTCAACAGTGTAGAAAATTTGGCTCAGGATTGCAGTCATACTGCATCCGTAATGAAAACATTCCACATACATGAACCCCTGTGTGAGTGAGTGTGTGTGTGTGTGTGTGTGTGTGTGTGTGTGTGTGTGTGTGTGTGTGTGTGTGTGTGTGCTGTAATTAAACACTAATGGAATACTAATTATTGTACAAATGAAAGACATGCCTGCTTCACAGTGACTACAAAGGCTGTGATACAGAATATTAGAATTAGGAATATTAGAAACACTCAACAATAACATAAAACAGCTAAATTAAACATTTCAAACAAATCCAAAGAAAATATTCAAATTAGTATTTCTGCATTGCGAAGGTTGTGATGTAAATTCTGATGCCTATACACACTAACAAAACACACTAATAATTCTATCTCAAAGAAAAAAGGAAGAAAAGTTGAACAACCCATGAAGAGACAACAGCTGGACTGGAGGTTCAGAGGCCCCTGGAAAGAGAAAATGTTGGCAACGTTAAGCATGACTTGGTACCTGTAATAACAATGCTGAAATAGCAAGTCTTTCCTCTCAAAACTTATGTGACTATAAAATACTGCAGCACTCATAAATAATTATATTCTCATAATGCTATTACTTTAGAGTGCAAATGAAGTTATGCTTTTCAGAAATGTGAAAGCTTAACCAACGGCCTCCGTCCTTTTCAATCGCTGCAGATGTCCCACATTCCTCGGTCCTGGTCTCATGACCCCAGTTATGGTAACAGAAAGGCTCATCGTTGACCCAGAAC
>JAOEHI010052878.1:0-15997 GCA_025447815.1 Percopsis transmontana | reverse complement strand
AGAGAGAGAGAGAGAGAGAGAGAGAGAGAGAGAGAGAGAGAGAGAGAGAGAGATAGCCAAATCGTGTTTTGTCTTGGTAAGCAGCACAGAAAAACAGCGCAGTGTGCCTTCGGTGGCACATCAGGGACAGCTGGGTGTTGTCAGGCGACCATAACACTGATGGAAATGGGGTGATTGCAGCTCACCGGCCCCTCCCGCTTATAAATCATCCTCACAGCCTTCCAGAGGTACAGCGACAGCTCTCACCAACGCCTACAAGCAAACCTGGCTTGAAAAAAGTACCAATAATTTGTGTGTAATTTTGGTTTCGCTAGCAGCGGGCTAGGTGGGAGGTAGTGCAAAAACACAATTATACAATAGAAAAACCCTAAACTGAGCTTTCAACAATTTCCTTGGGATTGTGTAATGAATTTAGTAGTCATTATTTTATCTAATGGCAACATGCATATATTATTTGATGACCTTATGTTTGTATTGAGATTGCATTGTTTCATACTCATGGCACAATCTATGCCATGAGTATGAAACAATGCAAATGGAAACATGAAAGTGAACAAACAAAACAAAAGATGTTTCCAATGCATGACATAAAAAGGCCTTATATCATGTCCTGTGACAACCATGCCATTATAATGTAATAAGTATGTTTAACCTCTTCTCTCCTTTGGTGTCAGATGTGATTTGCCAGGCGTTTACACCACCCACGCGGCCTGTCTCAGAAACATCTGAGAATAGAGAGCAACTCAGTGACACGCGGTTTGCATTTCTGTAGTCAGGTACTAAACAAATGCAACTGTGAGGAATTGTAAATATCGTATTTTGTGAGGATTACAGAGATTTTAGGTTTGATGGCACAGCAAAAAGTACAGTAGTTTGCCCTTTTTGCCTAAATCTAACTGTGATTTGTGTATGCCAGTGTATAAGACAATTAATTGAATAGTTGTGCATGTGTATATTTAATTACCTTAATAAGAGGATGCTAGTGTCATAAGAAAATAATCCGCTTTAAATATTATATAAAGAAATATTAAATATTTATTTTAAATAAAAACTACTATTTTCAAAGATGGAGAATTCTGCATTTGCACAGGTGAAGTGCAGGCGTACCTTGATTCGCATCACAATATAATTGTAAATACCATCATACGCTGCTGACCAGGTCTGCTCTGCTCATCTTAAATGTAATGAGAAATAACCACATGCCCAGGGACTCACATAAAGAAATGTGTATTCTTATGTGTACAGTTCGTCTGAACTGCACACCTTTAAAGGTTAGAGTCGTACAATTAAACTACAGATAAAAGGCCATCTGAAAGTCATGTAAATATGACACCAGTTACGTGAAACTACCATCATTACTTTTTTTTTAACGTGAGGAGAATCTGTTATTCCAGAGATAACACTTTTGTTTGACCAGTTTGAAAGCCAGGGGATATTAGATAGCTGAATAGAAGCCTCCCTTAGCATCAGATGGTGGGTTGAGCATCTATGGAAAGAATGCAGCTCACAATCATTCATCACAATCCAATTCAAAAGCTAACCAACAGGGGCTAACCCACTGGCCAGCGCTCAAGTAAAGTGGTTTTGCCTGTGCTAGAGGTTAGTATATATTTTATCAAATGGCAAAAATAAAAGTAGATTTATTGCTAGAGCTAATTAAAAAGATTTAACATTTGAAACAAAGAAGAATTGCACTAGTAATAAATTGATTGTTTTTTCAATCAAACATTCAAAGCCAATTTCATTCACTTCCACTGTGTATTGCAATAAATGCTTAATCCAGTGCGTATTATAATGCTAGCACCTAATTATCCTGATTACTGTCAGTTTGTTTGTGTTGCTCATAATACAGTTGGAAAAGGTCGCATTTTGCCCCTGTGGCTTTTTGGTACGGCTTTGGAGAAATCATGAGAAATTAGCTATGAGAAGGTTAAACCACCCATCCTCATCTCAGCAGCAGGTAATGCTAAATTAATTCATGTAGGTGGTCGTGGTGTACAGTATAGCCAAATTGCTGTGAGAAATGTGAATGTGAATGCAATGTCAGAGATTAACTTGGAGGGGGAAGGCTGATTATGAATCAGTTTTGAAAGGCTTTTCCCTTGCCCTCTGCAGAACCATATCTCAGCCTTCTGTTTCCATGGCTTTATAAGGGCTGACTTCAGTTGCTTGAGTCAAACCCAATCTCCTCTCTGACCTTCTCTTCCAACAGTTTCTGTTGATTAGCACGCGCACAGAAATACACACGCGCGCGCACACAAAGACATACAATCATGTAGACAGCTGTGTACTGCACATGCGCACATGCAAAACACCCACACACACACACACACACACACACACAAATGACAAGTGAGCTCACATATAATTTCATGTTCCAGTATGAAGCAATATACGTGGTCACCTGCCTTCATCCGCGCTGTGCTAACCAACTCTGAGCGTCTGCCTGGCAGCACAAGGGAAGAAAAACAAAAAAAACAAACATGATTTCCAATCATATTTCTGAGGATGTGGGCACTAAACTAACAAACGAGAGCGCTGTCAGATATGAAAACCAGTTCCTTTATTTTTATATCTTCATTGTATCCCCCCCCCCCCCCTCTCTCTCTCTCCAAATGCCACAGATGTCATCTTGAACCACCGGCCACATCTTTGTTGCTATTCCCGTTGTTTATTAAGACAGCAGAAAAGTCCCTACCTCCCTCAGCCAAAGGATCGTTCATTACACAGTCGGCCTCTCTATCGCATCTCCCTCCATCTGTCTGCTATCTCCCATTCTCTGCCTCTCTTTTGCCTTGCGTGTGTTCCTATGTGCCTGCTGAGCATCCCCCTCCTCGGGGGGGGCTGGGAGCAGGCTGGACGCATGAAAGGGAGTTTTGATCCATATTCAACAGAGATCTTCTCTTTAACACGTATCGCTTCGCCCAGCAAGGCAGGAGCACTGCCCTGCTGTCGGACACGGCTAAACATAGAATGCGGAGGTGAGGCTGTAGGTGATAACTGGCTACCTTTTTTTTCTGTGTTTGAAGTGAGACTCTTCCTCGATGCAGGCATGCCGTTTTAGTTGTATCATACGGGCCGAGCCATATGGTCAACCTCCCCGCCATCATCGGGATTCGTGCCAACACCTTGCATTCCATATTTTCTGAGATGTACAGTATCCACACTGTATTCTCTGTAGAGGACCCCCCCCATGCAGGTCGTAGAAATGATTCTGGGGGGGATATCGTTTTTTGGTATTACTTTATTACTAGTGATAGTGTACTGTAACAGTAAAAGTAACAGTAACAGTACTGTACTGTTATTGTGTGATTGTGACTTCTTCTACTAATACTTAAATGTTAAATGGTCAACCGGAAGGGTCACAAGCTATGAGCCAGATCTTTTAAGGGTATGGTGCAAACATTTTGGAACCCACTGCTGTAAAGGAAGGTATAGCACTGCTGCACCTGAGCTCTAGCTTTCATAAGGTAAGATGATTATCTGCTAACAAGCTAGCTGAGTTGAAGACTAGAAATGACTAATGACTATTATACAGTATAGTCAGTTTCAAAGCATATCTTTCAAAATAACCCTGTTTACAGCTAGGTCAGATATGATGTAAATGTAAGATAAACACATAATAGGTCTTCTGCAATAGCTCCAATAGATCACGAATAGATCAGATACAACATCCAAATATGAAAAAACTGAAAATGGTGACTATCAGGTAGCATATGACAGCTGAGAGGGGGCACCTGTGAGCGACAGATACAGTAAATGGAGTGGAGAGTGTGTGTGTGTGTGTGTGGGAGACGGCATCTAACAGCATGCTGGTGGTCCGGGGTTGTGAGGTCTTATCTACACTGTCATTACTGCCTCAATGCTCTCTTGAAAGCACACACTCACACACGCACACACACACACACACACACACACACACACACACACACATACATAGATACACTGGAAAGAACTACAAGTTAAACAGCGTAATACAGACAAACAGACAGATAAATAGATGGGTAACATGGCTCAACAATAATTCAGAGACTATTTAAAATATTCTATATATGCCTGTATGTGTGGAGTGGTGGTTGTTGAAGTACATTTCACAAGCCTGCTAGTTTCTGGTTCCTCTTGCCTCTCCAGCCAAGTGAAATTACCCCCATACATCTTGGGGCATATCTGTGACATATCGATTGCGAGCCAAAGGAGAGGCTATCATCTTATCTTTTGTTTTTGTCTTCTCTGGTCAGTAAAAGAGCGTTGGGGCTATTTGTTGCACAACGCATTATCAAAGATTCATACTGGGCTACTGTGCTCGCATATTCGAATGAAATGTTTGTCCAGTCATAATTGAGAGGCATCAGTTTGGAGTTTACCAGCCAATTATGCATCAAACCGCTGGAGAGTTGGTGATATTTATCTAGGACATAGCGCTGTTGTTTGTGAATGAACAGAAGATTACTGAGCAGGAAAACCGCATGACATAGGCGCCGTTCTCTTTCAAATATGTACACATACACACACACACACATAAAGCCATTATAGAGGTATACTAGCTTACTCTCCTTTGACACAAATCCCCAAGGATCCCTCTGACTAACAGGTCTGTTGTTTAGGCCTTGTCTGTCTCATCTCTGGGCAGGTGCCATGACCGTCCAGCCCTGCAACCCCTTCCACCTGTCAGGTGTCCTTGCCGGCTTTAATGGTGCCATGGCAGAGGGCAGGTGGCAGTGGGGGGGGGGGTGGATGGATGGAGGATGGACATTGGACAAGCTGCTGGGATCCTCTCCGCCCGCCTCAGCGTGCCAGCCCTGCATCACAGTTCATTTCCCAGACTCTCCTCTCGTCCGCTCTGCTCAGCCAAGCCTCTCAGCAGGTGCCGTGCTCTGCACAACAGAGTTCCGCCACAGCCACTATACTGGGGGGGTATCTGCCGCTCTCTGCTTTTAGAGCAACTGGAGGAAGTCGCATACAGAATAACAAGTAGTAGTGCTAATATTCTGAGTAATGAGCTAAGCTTCTTAAAGGTTCTGGATACAAAGAGCTGATTTGATTAAAACAATTCTAATTAAAGATTGATCACTAACAGTAGTTGGATTTACTATTTACAATTATATTATTTACATTTATACTTTAGATAAAACATTATATTGCAGGATTTCAAAAATGTTGAAAGTAATTCATTGTTCACAGACCGGAAACTAATAGGTACTTTAATCAGTTATTGACGTCCATTGTTTCTCAAAAACATACTTCCGACGTGTCTACAAAGCTCACTGTTGTCTCTATAGTATGTGTTACTCCCCTTTGCAACATTTGTCATAGTGCTTAATGTAGGATAGATATTTACTGTACATTTTGGATACAAATTTGAAATATATTCAATATATTCAATATACAACACTGTATATATACCCCGAAAGAGGGGATAATTCATGGCGGGAGGGCTTAATATTGAGGTAAGTAATCATTAGCTGTTTGTATTTAGCTAATGTAAGAGTGTATGTAAACATATTATGGCTTGTTGTGAATTGATATCTTGCAGAAGGCTAATATCCCTAATTGTTGTGGGGCTGGTAAATCACATTAATCTCTTGTCTTATCAAATAGAGAGAGATAAGAAGCGGAAGGCATTCAGAGCATTCTTCAGGGTCAACAACAGCAGAACCAGACAATTAATGTGTACCTGTGCTACTTGAGTATATTTATTAATGTAAATGATTTAGCTTGACTGTTGACATTTTAACCCCCAAATTAATTATGAAGTTTAAATGCAATTATGAATGATTTAAACCTTAAATGAAGCTGAAGCTAATAGTCTTGTGAGATCATCCTGATCTTTCAAGCTCACAAACAGTTCTGCTACTCCAACCCTCGATAGAAAACTGTCCGTTCCTACAAAACTTACTAGAGCTAGCTAGAATAGCAATATTTAACTAATAGTTTCACTATATTTAATACAGTAAGCATCCACTGTGTCAGTGTTTAATGTTTCACAATAATTGATTCTGTGTGCCTTTTCTCTGGTAAAGGACGCACGTAAAGATCCTCCACCACTTTATCGCAAAGCCAATCTCTATAGCCATCTGATAAATACCACACTAATTGCTGTGTTACTACGGCTATGCTAATGTTTCCCTCCTGATTATGTGGTGACAACGTGCGAGACAGAGGTGATGTTCACGCCATGGCAACACCATCATTACTTCCTTCCCTCCCTCCTACCTTACAATGTGTGAATAACAAGATTGTGCCAGCAACAGATAAATTGAGAGAAAATGCAATTAAAGAAAAGCAGAAGGCAATCTAGGGGGACACGTCCTATTTAACATGTAGGCAACCAAACTGTGGCCCCCCAAAAAACTCCTTTTGTTTAAACGCAGTGTGTCCCGATATTAGCCCCAGTTTAAAACCGATACCATGCCTGGTTTCTTTAGCTAAATGCTATGTTGTCTCAACATTATGATTTCAGTCATTTGTTCAATTTACAATTACTGGCTGATAATCATATTGAATTACTTTGGAATAATGGAAAAATAACCACAGCAAGTTAAGCAAAGGAAAATAACAAGTAAATCAATATCAGTTAAGGTCCGTGTAATTTCAAATTTTTCCTATTGAAAATAGCCTACAAAAAGACTAATACCTTTTATTATGTTTTCCTCTTAAAATCAATTGTCGATCCAGCCAATGCCAGATAGCATTTACCTTAGAAGGCATAAAAACGCCATTGCTGGTGAAAAACCTATTTACAACATTCTTAAGTCACCATAGATCTTCACTCCGTAAAATAAGTCTTCCACGAGTCGTTTTCATTAATTATGCTGACCAAAATAATAGTACAGTAAATGATGCTGGCCTTATCCTTTAAATTACCGTGTTCTCTTCTGTTAGCTTTTTCCTCTTTCTGGTTACCAAGGTAACATCTCCAGTGGCTTACAATTTCAGAGTAGTGCTGTTTAATCAGCCTTCCAATTACAAAAATAAATATATAAATATTTTCTGCATGTTCCATAAGCAGAAGCTTTCTGATAAAATACTCTGTAGCACCACTAACAGAATTCATTAAGCATTAACAAAAAAAATCAATAGTGTGACAGTAGTTGTAATGGAATTAACTTGATTTAGGATGTCATCCCCTGCTACGCTTGTTGTCAATATTTTATTCCTTTTAATAAAACCACATCAAATATCTCTTTAGTACCAGCACAATCTTTGTTACAAATATTATTGAGCGTTAAATGAACACATTTAAATTGATGATCTAAAATATATCATAAAGACACATTAGCAAAACATGTACAGTGACAATTTATACATGTATACGGCTAAAACGCTAATGTACTATAGTTCAAACAGAGTAGCCACAGAAAAAGCCCAGCAAGATTAGAAGAGCAGTAGCAATGCATGCATTATACATATATGCTAAGAGTGCATTTCGTGTATAGCCTCCAGTACTCTCCTGCATAGATGACTTAAGAAGGCGCTTACAGCACAGGGCAATATCCTCGGTTTATTAAAGGGGAAATATCTGATACCAAGCATTCAGCCATACCGCATTCTCATCAGTGAATAAATTATGGCATACAAAGTGATCATCAATTATATTAATGAGTCCGTAGAAACACATCATTTACTTTTCAGTTTCTATAATGCAGACTGCATGAAAATAATTTTAATAGCAGCATTGTTAACAAGTTCAATCAATGTAGCCAAGGGGAAAATGAATTGCAAATGTATGTGTTTGTATGACCTAAAAAATGATATTGAAAGGAAGAATGAATGTGAGGGACTGCATACATTTAAAAATTCCTGCCCTTTAAAAAAAATGCTAATTTGCATTGCCATTTAATATTACAACATCACAGGAAGTAAGGCTGCTGATGAATACTTTATTATCAAGGGGCATGTCTGTCACTTTAATTGAGAGATTGACCATTAGATATTCAAGTAGATGCCACACTGGGCTGCAATCGGCCAATCGCAAATCCTATTCTCTCCTATTGGCTGAGCTAAGGAGAATGCCGTGTACAGTGCAGTGAAAGGCGGAGGGCTCTCTCTCTCTCTCTCTCTCTCTCTCTCTCTCTCTCTCCTCTGCGCTCTTTCCATTCAACCTCTGTAGTCAGCAGAACTAGTGTCATAGCGGAGCGCACAGCATCCGCGGCTAGCGCACCCTGCAGAGGACTCCGTGCGGGAGAGGGAAGCAGAAAAACCCCGGGAAAGTGTACGGGAAGGCAGGCGGCAGTTTGGCAGACCAAAAGGCAGAGAGACTGAGATATAATTAGAAGGGGGAAAAGGAAAAGAACAGGAAGAAGAAAGATATTGAGTAAGCGCAGTGGATTTCCCGAGGACCACTGCAGCTGTCTTAAATCTGGGGCTGTCACGCCAGTCCCCAGTGGAACTGTGAGCAGGAGGGGAGAAGAAAAAAAGAAGGAAGGAGAAGAAGGAGCTGTTTGAAGGAAGTGATCTCAGAACACTGGACCAAGCAGGGATGGGAGCGTCAGGAGCACCTCAAACTTCCAACGGAGGAGTGTCTCTGAGTCGAGCACTTCATAAGCACTGAGGGAAAGAGAGGACAAAAACAGTGGAGTCTCCCCTCGGAAGTTCCTCCATAAAGATCCCCCACTCAAGTGTCTCCCACCCCAAAAGTCCTCCCCCTCCCCTCTACGCCTGCCTGGTCCCGGTGAATGTCTTCTCTGCGCGTCCTCCCACTGCTCAGCAGTTGAACACACTCATGGTCGATGCCAAAGGAAGGAACATGAAATGTCTGACGTTCTTCTTGATGCTTCCAGAGTCAGTGAAGGGCAAGTCAAGTAAGAGCTCGAAGAAGGGCAACGCCAGCGGCAGCTCCAAGCTGCCCCCAGTTTGCTACGAGATCATCACACTCAAGAGTAAGAAGAAGAAGAAGATGGCAGCAGATATTTTCCCCACCAAAAAGCCGGCCTCGGCCACCACAGTGCAACAGTACCAGCAGCAGAACCTCAACAACAACAACACAATACAAAACTGTAACTGGCAGGGACTCTATTCTACTATCAGAGAAAGGTAGGTGCTGCTTCAGCACAAGAGGTTACCCTCTTCAGCACATCAACGCTAATAATGGTCCACAGGGAAGGCAGAATTTGAAATTCCCTATTAATACATTTAGTATTATCACTTTTCCACTTTACTGTCGTTTCTTTCCAGTGCAATAACAGAATACCCATTATTGTTACAACAACATTCTATCATTACATTGTTTTGATTGCAGTTTATTAATCCCTGTGGGGAAATTTATCTGCAGCAGCAGTAGGGACAAAGGTAATAATAATGTGTACAGTATATGTTAATGCAATGCAAACATACATGGAGCGATGACTCTAGTGTTTGGGAAGTGAGGAGGAAGTATGTACGGTGTGTTTATGTCCTGTGGTATCCTCCTGCCCTGGCCTAAAACTGCAGGGGGGTGGGGAGACTGGTATCTGTGTTTTCACCCACTCTGGTCCCAACGACACCGTCGCTTTGACATAAGGAGAGTGGACAAACCAGGGGCGTGTTTGATATGTACAACAGGCAGAGGTTGAGCTGCGCTAAAAGCAAAATATTTACCTTGGCCATTCTGTAAAAGACCCCAGCTGGCCGGAGCAAACATGTGCATTTAGACCTGGCTTTGTTGTTTCTCTAGAACATCATGGGGCTGTTTACCTACCCCCATATGTTCAATAATATATGAAAAGCTCTTTATTGTTGGTCCTATTGTTTCAAAGTAGGGGATTTTCCACAGCTTATTGTGTCCTTGTGCTTGTTTGAATACTGTACATGTACTGTATATAGACATAACTATTTGAAGTCAGTACTTGAGACTATAGAAATGAAATGTTTTAACATTATGAACGATTGGACATTTTAGGCCTTGATCTGTTTAACAAACAAAACCAGATTAATCTGATCAATTAGGCCTTTAGTCTTTTTGATTGATACGTTTCTGCATTTACCATCGTCTACTAGCTGGTGTACCCTCTGTTTTTATTGAAAGTTGGAGCCAGCCGTATTCTCTCAAGAATTTAAGATTACTTAAATTAGAGTTAAGTTAGAGTTTGTTCATAAGTGTGTTCATAGTTTCTTCTCTTGTGATTCCCCCCCCCCCCCACACACACACAGGAATTCTGTTATGTTCAACAATGAGCTGATGGCTGATGTTCACTTTGTGGTGGGTCAGACTGGCGGGACCCAGCGCCTCCCTGGACACAGAGTAAGACTTTCTTCAGCCTATTTACCATACAGGGGGAGGACATTAGCAATCAAGCAGCACAGCCGGCCGATTGTTTTGGTGTTATCACATCAGCACAAATCAGTTTCCTCTTTGCCATAATGGAGCCGAGTGCTCCACTCACTTCCGCACCATGTGTCTCTCCACGACACTCCTCAATTATTTATGTAAATGAGTCTGAAGGATGAAGAGCCTGATTGAATGGAGGAGGAAGGGCTGTCCTCTTGAGCAGTTAATTCACACAAAAAATATCTATTTTGTCTCTCCTTTGCTCATTTTTTTCTTCCCAGGCACAATTCTGCAATTACTCAACTTTTAATCAAATACGCCTAACACACAGTCAGAATGATAAATACGATTATGAATAGGATGTGTTAGACAAGGGACGCGCCATCCTTTATACATTTTGTCCTGATTTACTTTGCTTTCAAGAATATTTCTATTAAATGTCTTATCAGCAGCTACAGTATTACAATCGGTCGACTAGGCCCCTATTTTTGCATTTGTTTAATCCAACTGTAACTTGCAGGTCTGTATAGATGTTCTTTCATAGCTGTGCTGATTTCTTGTGTAAAATTCCTCTCTATGACCCCTTTTGTATATCCCAGATGTTCACATAAATTATTGCTCCCTGTTTCCATAGGCCATGCACGACATCCAGTACTGTATAGGTCATTATCATTACCGCTCTATTTCAATACAGTCACATTGAATATCTGCCAAGTAATTTAGCAACCACAATTTTACCATACAAGCCGTTCCCAAAACACTCTCATATGAGCCATGCGAAATTCACCTTTTTTCTCATTATAAGAGACAAATAAATTAGTCTATGATTGGTTGCTGCAGTGCACTCTGCATATTTATAGAAAGCAGTTAAGAAAGAACATTGTGGATGATTTGACTGCACTAGGCTGTATGCCAATGGAGAATGATGTCGTTCTGCCCAGCAATCTTTATAGTAGCCATTTGGCAGGGTTTCAGATATGCATTATGATTTCATTTATCAAGTTGTGTCTCCCGCTGATGGAAGACAGTTAAAAGGTATTAATGAGCTTAGCTTTGTTTTTTTATTTGTATAGTTTACACTAAAAGCATATAAAAGTGCCACTGAATATCAATTGACCTCTTTAAAAAAATGCCTAAAGACAAATAGCGACTTCTAGAATTGTAAAATGTGTTTTGCCACAACAGATGTGTCATTGTTTTCTAAATTGGGCTGTTAGGTTTCTATTTATTTATTTCACTGGACTTTATTCAGTTCTGAGTAATTTTATTTTG
This sequence comes from Percopsis transmontana, assembly GCA_025447815.1. NCBI lineage: Eukaryota > Metazoa > Chordata > Actinopteri > Percopsiformes > Percopsidae > Percopsis > Percopsis transmontana. Next base: position 4,479 of record JAOEHI010052878.1, on the reverse strand, counting down.
AAACTAACCAATTCCACCCACACAGAAAAACAAAACAACATTTTAAATCATGTATAATTACATGTTTTGCCTCCTGAAATGATCTGTTCATGTTTTGCATCCCAATTCATCATTAATAAAAAAAAACAATTAAAAGGGAAATCTGGACAATGTAGACATTTGGTACAAAATCAAATCAAACACACATAGATTATACTGGGGGAAAAACAGGTCCATCAATACAACAAACTAACTCACCCAATACATGTCCTTTTGAAGACTGTAATGTGATGCGGTAAAAATGTCCCAGAATGTGGATGTAATTTCTGATTATGATGAATCACCAGAACTCTAAACTGAATTGTTTGATTCTATATTGATCACAACCGATTGCAACAGTTGGGAGTCATGGGAAAGTGACGTCCAGGTCTAAGATGGCCGGAATTCCTCTTTAACAGCTATGTACTGATCTTTTACTGTGTCCTGTCATCCTGCACTACACATTTCCTATTTTTTCGACAAGCGGCAATCAGGACTTAGCTCATTAGAAATCTGTCTCACTGCCGCCAGGGGAAAAAATATGTGGGCGGCTGATAGTGGGTTATATCATGATACATTGAAGAGAAAGATTTTAAACAACTATATAATCCTTCTATATGAATGTCCTGATTCGGTTTTCAGGACAATTGTGTTTGAAAGGATTCTGTTTTGGTGTCTCCCCTCCAACAGTACGTTTTGGCCGTGGGAAGCTCGGTATTCCATGCCATGTTTTACGGTGAGCTGGCTGAAAACAAGGATGATATCCGCATCCCAGATGTAGATCCAGCAGCATTCCTGGCCATGCTGAAGTAAGGATCTTATTCTGCTAAACTCTTATGCATGTTCCTCCCTATGTTTTCATGTTAGCGCAGTGCATTGCACTGTGTAGCAAACATGGCTACGGTCCAGGTAACATTGACCAGAGAAAGTCATATTTATAGGCTACTGACATCATAGACCTCCAACAACTCAATAAAGAGTTTATTATCTTAATTTTTTTTTAAGTAGCTAGGGATGTTCATTATGAAGATTTCTGCTATTATTATTTCCGATTATTAGTGTCCACTTTAGTTTGATAATATGTATGAATTCAAGTGCACTCTTTTAAATGGGAGGTCATTGGTCATGCTGCAAAAAAAGGCTAGCACACAGAAAACGACCAGCGTTTCGTTGGCTTGTTCACAGAGTTAATAAACCCCATTTCCTTTTATTTCTATCCCACTTTCCTCCATGCTGGATCACTCCCTATTTCTTCTTGCCCTGTTCTCTGCAACCTCCCTGCTGTTTCACTATCACTTCTAGTTCCCAATTTTGTTTTCCTTGTCCCGAGTGCAATCTGTGTAGGAGGAATACAATTTTCTAGGGTGTTCTGTTCAGCTTGTTCATATTGCTACAGTCATCCCACTGAACCTGGCATCGACAGTATTTGGTATTTTCATTAATTTTCAACAGTGTTGTTTTTTGAGTTGAGAAAAAAAATATAGCCATGATATGACTATGAATAAGATAAGCCCAGTTTCATATAGACAACCAAAAGTCTGAGTGGACATTGAAAGCCATCATACAATATATATGGTATACTGTAATTATGAAATGATAAACGATGCGCATTATTATCCCTGTAGGGAAATTTTGTTTAGTGTTGCTGGTTTCAAAACAAAACACAAACACAGACATTCCACCAGAAAAGAACATTGAACATTCAGACATGCATCCATTGTCTGAATTTGCAGCAAACCCTTTGTTTGCTAAACTGCGTTAGGCCTACTCACGTCTTATGCAAACATCTGTAAAGTACACTTTTGTGTGAAGCTATCGCTCTTCTAACTACAGTATGCTACTAAAAAGACATATTTTTATGCCACACAGGTACATCTACTGTGATGAGATTGACCTAAGTGCTGATACAGTGTTGGCCACTCTTTACGCTGCCAAGAAGTACATTGTACCCCACCTGGCACGTGCCTGTGTCAACTTTCTGGAGACCAGCCTAAGTGCCAAGAACGCCTGCGTGCTCCTCTCTCAGAGCTGCCTGTTCGAGGAGCCCGAGCTGACACAGCGCTGCTGGGAGGTGATCGATGCCCAGGCGGAGCTGGCGTTACGCTCGGAGGGATTCTGCGACATTGACGCCCAGACCCTGGAGAGCATCCTACAGAGGGAGACGCTCAACGCTAAAGAGATTGTGGTGTTCGAGGCGGCGCTCAGCTGGGCCGAGGCCGAGTGCCAGAGACAGGAGCTCACCATGTCCATCGACAACAAGCGCAAGGTTCTGGGCAAGGCTGTATACCTGATCCGTATCCCGGCGATGGCGCTGGACGACTTCGCCAACGGCGCGGCCCAGTCGGGGGTGCTGACGCTCACCGAGACCAACGACATCTTCCTGTGGTACACGGCGGCCAAGAAGCCTGACCTGCAGTTTGTGAGCCAGCCCAGGACGGGTCTGGCACCGCAGCGCTGCCACAGGTTCCAGTCCTGTGCCTACCGGAGCAACCAGTGGCGCTACCGGGGTCGCTGTGACAGCATCCAGTTCGCCGTGGATAAGAGAGTGTTCATCGCCGGGTTCGGCCTTTACGGATCTAGCTGTGGTTCCGCCGAGTACAGCGCCAAGATCGAGCTCAAACGCCAGGGCGTCTTACTGGGGCAGAACCTCAGCAAGTACTTCTCGGACGGCTCCAGCAACACGTTCCCAGTGTGGTTTGAGTATCCAGTCCAGATCGAGCCTGACACGTTCTACACAGCAAGCGTGGTTCTGGATGGGAGCGAGCTAAGCTACTTTGGACAGGAGGGCATGACAGAGGTGCAGTGTGGGAAAGTGACGTTCCAGTTCCAGTGTTCCTCAGACAGTACCAATGGGACTGGAGTGCAGGGGGGTCAGATACCTGAACTGATCTTCTATGCTTGACGTCGACATACCCGCTAGTTTTCAGTTACAGTAGGCTACAGTATGGACTCTAAACTGTCACATTGTATATAGTGTTAATGTGTGTTTATATGTACTGTATTTCTGTCACGATTGTGCAAAAACACTTAAAATTGAGAGATGAAAATGTAGAGAAAGAAAACAAAATCTTTTGCACTACATGTGCACGTATATATGTACATATGTATATTCTAAAATGTATATAATACCACACCTGTGGCCAATGCTAAAGTTATCTTATATGAATAATATATGTTTATTATTTTTATGTTTGAATATGATGCACATATAGCGCAGCAATACGTCACAAACTCTACTACTGCACTTCACAAATCACTCCCAACCATCAGTATTATAATGAAACTGAGAAATGCTATTTAGACTAAAAAACAATTTCTAGCCAGAATTACACTCACAAACACCAGTTGTCCTAATGTAGTGTGTAATGCCCATTAGATGTTTGTTTTATTTTATTATTTGAGTGGTTATGATTAAATCTCTGCCTGGCAATGTTATACTTTGTAAAATAGAAAACGGCGACTTAGAGAGGGTTTGAGGGGTCTTGAGGGACAAGGGAGCACTAGACATAATGAGACACAAACCCTGTCTTTTAGTAGCATGTTTCCCTGCACTGCACACACACCTCAATGAGCTGTTAGATTAGTCTCATGTTTACAGTGAAAAATATTCAGCTTGAGTTATTATAGACCATGTTGTCTTTTTTTATATCTGTCTGCATTGTGGTGCTTTTAGCATGGGCAGAGGTACAGTACAGTATACCATCCATGTATGACTTATCTTTGTACTTACTTTGTTTACAGCATTGGGATCAATTGTTTATTCAGTGTTAGAAATTGTTCATCGTACAGACTTTTTTTGTTAAAGTTAGTGCACCCTGGTGAACAGTACCTGCTGAAGCATATACTACTGTAAACGCTCGACAATTGAAGAATTGCACTGACCCTGGTTATGGATTTGTTGTTTTGTTTGTTTTTAATGAGGCAGCTTTTTCATTTGCTTTTTTAAGTTGCTACTGAATCATACATTTTTTTTGTTAAGGATGACTTTTCACAGGCTGGTCTCTAAAAAGGGCGACAGTGAATGGGCAAAACGTTTGTATTCTGTGTTCATGTGCTTCAGTGCTGAGAGACCTATGAATGTGTACAATTGGTAAGGATGCAAATAAACCAAACAAGTGGTACATTTTGTTTGTGTATCTCATCTCTAAAACCTTGATAATAATGGTATATGAACTGACAATAGATAATATCTTGTCCTGATTCCCATCTATTTAATGAAGCCCAATGCTGCTTATATAAAAAAAAAAACACACACGAGCTTCACATGTAAAGCATGCTGATTGATTCTAACTATACCACACTTTACTTCCATCTTTTGACTTTCAAGAGATTTTTATACATTGCATGTACAATAGTACCCTGACCTGGCCATCACATACTGTAGTTGTCAGGATCGTGAATGGTGACCCAAATGCAGAACAGAGATCGGGAGGCAGGCAGTGGTGTTCAGGGGTTTTAATA
>JAOEHI010052877.1:0-11521 GCA_025447815.1 Percopsis transmontana | reverse complement strand
GAATGCATCACCTGATGCGTTCAGATGAGAGTTCCTACTGTTTGGTTACACCTGAATGCATCACCTGATGCGTTCAGGTGTAACCAAACAGTAGGAACAGTAGGAACAGCAGCATCTACAGGTCAAACTGTGCAGTTATATTATTGTGACCTAATGCAGTGTTCAGCCTGTAAATGATGCCATCCTAAACATGTTTCTTTACATGTTACACACAATGTTTCAATCAGTTTACAAACTTGACTTGTTTAGGTAAAACCTACAACAGCAGCTGTAACTATACTGCAGTTTCGGGGGAGATGCAGCAGGGGGCGCCATATTGACAGATTTAGCTTTATAATTGTCACATATACTCTTTGTTTAGGTATAGAATTTAAAAATAGAGTTATATAGCATGCCTATAAAATATACCCCACATTTCCTCCCAGATCATTGTTTCTGTTAAACATAACTGTGAACAAAGTGCACATGGCTATAGGCAGAGGGGTAGGGAAGATGCAAGCCTATTAGGGGGAGGAGTAGAGACGAGTGTGAGCCACTCTAAACGGGAGGGGTATCATTGCTATGTTTGCAATGCTGGTTTCAACCACCAATGCAATTCCAGACACAAACTGAGGAGCGTACCTTTGAGCATTGTGCCTTTAAGGGTATACTGTTTGATTTGGTTTGCTCTCCCAGGATGTGGTGAGCGAGAGCTCGGACACGGTGAGCAATGAGTACGAGGAGCTGACCAAGCTCAAGCGGACCGGCTCCATCCAGGCCAAGAACCTCAAGTCCAAGTTTGAGAAGATCAAGCAGCTGACTGACGAGGAGATTCAGAAGAAGATCGAGGAGGAGAGGGCGAGGAGGAAGGCCGTCGATGATGAAATCAAAGAGAGGGAGGCCGAGCGGTTCCAGGAGGTAAGAAGAAGAAGAAGAAGAACAAACTGATTCGGATATTGACATTTGAGCTATAAGTCAGTAAAGACGGATTTTAGCGATACTAACAATCGTCTTTTTACTGTAATTCCGTGTATTCATGTGACACACACATAGGAGAAGCAGATTGGGTTTCACAAGGACCACATTGAACAATAAACAATAGATTAAACGAAAAGCACTATGAGTTAATGGAAAGTACCTAATAGGACTATAAGTTCAACTTATAGCCGCGAGCTTCATCAGAGTCATGTCCGTTTTTCAGGAGAATGAGGACCATGTAGAAACAGCTCCGGCAAAGGCGGACGAGTCGCCGTTCAAGCAGAAGGTGGACATGCGCGCCCGGTTCGAACAAATGAGCCGAGCCAGAGAGGAGGAGGAGAGGAGGAGGGTGGAGGAGCAGAAGCTGCAGCGGATGCAGTTTGAGCAGCAGGAGATCGACGCTGCCCTCCAAAAAGTAACCCCTTTCCCTCACTTACCTAAGACCTGTAGCTCCTTACATAACATTGGCTTGACTGTGGTGCCAGTTTGTGACGTTGTGCTGTGTGGCGTTTTGGCAGAAGAAGGAGGATGAGGGGGAGGAAGAGGGAAGCCTCATGAACGGCTCTGCGGCCTACGAGGACGAGGAGGACCACGGCCGGTCGGGGGCTCCGTGGTTCAAGAAGCCCCTGAAGAACCAGTCTGTGGTGGACGCAGAGCCGGTGCGCTTCACGGTGAGGATCACCGGGGAGCCCAAGCCGGAGGTGACGTGGTGGTTCGAGGGGGAGATGCTCCAGGACTGCGAGGACTACCAGTACATAGAGAGGGGGGAGACGTCCTGCCTCTACCTGCCCGAGACCTTCCCCGAGGACGAGGGCGAGTACATGTGCAAGGCTGTGAACAGCAGAGGCACCGCAGCGAGCACCTGCATCCTCACCGTAGAGAGTAAGAGCACGCTGGTGTGACCGCCCCCCCGAGCCGCGACCGTGTGCTCGAGCCCGAAGTGGATCGCATGCTCCTCTTCCTCACGGACCCCCGCGGACCCCCCAGACTGTGGATAACGGCACCTCTGTTTCTCTGTTGCAGCTGACGACTACTGATGACACGGGACGCCCCCCCCCCGCCACCTGTTTCCGGACGCGTTCCTCGCCGCCTCTCTTGCACCTGCGGCGCACCCCTCACGCTAGGGCCGCCCCGTGGGGAGACAATAGCAGTATGCTTGGCATTCCTTAGGGAGGGATAAACAAACATATGCAAAATAGTTGTTTACGTAATATGCATCACCCATCCGTAGATCTGCGATCCCAGTTTCAGTAGGAAAGATACCTGTGCCAAAAATAGACATTGTTAGGGTGGCCTAATACCGTCATACTGTCACTGCTGTCTAGTTTACAATTACAATGAGGTCATTTAGCAGATGCTTTTATCCAAAGCGACTTACAGTTACATGGTGCTATTACATGGAGCAGGTAGGGGTTAGGGGTTCTTGCTCAAGGATGCTTACAGGTAGGCCAACTCTGGGGCTCGAACTCGCCACCTTCCGGCTGGGAGTCCCAACGCCTAGACCTCTAGACTATCCTGCCCCCGTATAATAGCTGTTCAGCAATTTCTGTGTATCATAGCTCAGAATATCGCATAATAATTGCAGGAACAATTTCTCAAACCAAATCTAAACTAATATTTAAGAAAGGTATTATAAATATATTTTATTGTAGAAATCAATTGACCTTGAATGTTCATGCCCCCCCAAATCTTTAGTTTTATGTTAAACTCCTGAAACAAAATTTAGTTGATTCGGACATTGTGTTATTCTGTTATGGTTTGAAAATATGTTAGGTTAGAGTATTTGTCATATAATTCAAAATTAATGTTCTAATAAAATGATTTGTTACAGTGCATTAGTTCTGTTCAAACGTCAATGCTCTACTTTTTGGGATTTTATGTATTTCTGCTGAGCCTGGGGGGTATTTCACATACCTGGCTAGAAAAAAGTGGTGGTTATAAATATAGTATGACTTGCACAATATCCAAGTTGCAGTCGAAGCTCAATGTGTTTTCCGGGAAGTGCACTGAAGCTACAATTCAGCTTGACTAATTCAAGTGAGGCTTCGCAAGTGGATTTAGGTCAGCGCTCTCGATATTTTAGAGGATAAGCATAATTCTACCAATGTTCCAACATTCCGACATGTTGAGGATGAATATTGGATTGAATATATATATATATTGAATATTGCTATTATAACTACTACGCTGTTCATTTAGAGCAGCAGAACAGGAACATTGTGGAATTATGGAATTATTATTATTGAATATTAGAACAGAAGCATGCATACAGTTCATCCTGTATATTATCATTCCAAAGTTTGACATGAGTTTGAAAACAAAAAATGAATTAGGTAAGTTAGTGACTACAGTGAGAATTACAATTTAAATTCTTTTTTGCAATCGCTAGCAAGTATTATTCAATAGCATCCATTTTTTCAAAACTCTGTACACAGCCTCTTCACCAGGTTTGCACAACAGTTCATTTCATTCCCAAAATGCACCTAATCCAACAAAGCACTCTATACATGTCTCAAAATTATTCTCCCTACGTCATTCTACCGAAACACCAGTACTCTCAAAATCAAACTAATTCCATTACTCTAAAAATGCATCACTGTATCATCGGTGCACAGTGGAAAAATGCTCAAACAAGACAGACAAACACACACACAACACCACACAAATATAACACTAGAGGATGTAACACCTCCTCCCCCTTAAAATCTAAACCTCTATGGAGTAGGCACATGGGACAGAGCATCAGTAATCACATTGTCGGTACCTTTCTTTTGTCGGATTTCCTAAGAGGGTTTATGCATCTTGCTCAAGGATGCGCATTAATAAATAGAGATGCAGTTATGTTGCAATATTTACATTTCCAATTAAAAAAATCTAAACTAAATATTGTGCATGTAGTATTTATTGCTTTTGATATTTTAAGAACAACAGGCTATGTTAACAGACATGTTATAATATAATAAATACTATATTACAATTAGCAGATGCTTTTATTGAAAGTGACTTACTATTACATGGAGCAGGTAGTTGTAGGCATCTTGCTCAAGAATGCTTACAGGTAGGCCACCTCTGGGGGTCGAACCCACGACCTTCCAACACCTAGACCACTAGACTATCCTGCCACCTATATTAAATTGTTACCGTCCTAAAGGCCTAATAATGACCTAAACCTACATTTTCATGAGGATTGGAAGGTCATTTTCTTATCTCTATTCATGTGTAATTTTAAATAGACTGTGTGAACTTTGTGTGAACTACAGGCCATTTTCTGGTAACACGCCAAAACCCCCCAACTGAAGTAGATTACAGCATAGGGCTGTACGAATACGTGCCAAACAGGTGACAGATGATTCAAGCATCCCTGAGCACCAGCAGCGCCGAATACTTTTAGACAGTTTACTCTTTTCTTCTCTCAGCGCGGCTCTGAGTGTCCCCAAGAGGCCACCTGCAAGAGTTAGAGTTTTAAGAGTTATGCCTATATGGCACTGTGACAGACGGCGAGGTACTCTTTATTCGGTTCTCAGAGAGAGGGCATCAGAAACACCTGCGTGGACTCCAAACTCTATACTACACAAAGTAGTGGAGAGAAACCGGATGCTGATTCACAGGTGTTAGCTGCTAGGATGACTCCTTAGTTGCTACTTTGCACCTTAAAGAACTCTTAAATGACCCGTCCGAAAATATACCTACACTTTTCAGAGCTCCTGTTCGGTCAATTCGATCTCATGTGAAAGGAAAATCGGTTGAAAGAAATCAGAAAGGGACGACACATAGGAGCCACTCCGACCAAGAGTCTATTCTAAAACTCTCATGAGAGTGGAAGACTATGAAGCAGTCAACAGTATCGCCTTAGTGAGCCACAAGCACTTGTTGAAGGCTCTCATGACATCCCTATCCCAGGGGGTTTGTGTTGTGGAATTTCTATGATAAAAAAAAAGACAATTACACAGCAAGCTGTCTTTCTGTGGTTTATTTAACATCTGCAGATGTGACACAGATTATTCACTGAATCAATAATGGTGTACAGACAAACATAGAATATGGGTTTTATATCCCCTAGTGAACAACCCGCTCTGCAGCCTCTGCCCCACAAGCGTAGAAAAAACATTCGTTAAGAAGGCACAAGTTGTCAGACAAACAATGTCGCTTTAATGGAGAATCACCCAAACATTGGCCTTCCCAAATAACACACTATCCCACAACAAAGTTATAAGATACATTCAGGACACATTAACCAGGTCTAAGGTCAACCATTTTACTGCTTGGTAATTTCCACCACAATTCCACACTTGTTAACAAAAATGAAATACCACAGTAAAATCTACGCTAAAAGTAAATAATGAAAAGGAATTTAAACTAAAAATGCAATAATATAAAACACTAAATAACAAACAAAAAGAACAAAATCACAGGAACCTGTGTAATATTAATTCTAAATCTAACTCTTTAAGAAATGTAATGAGAATAAAATGTAACACACAATGCAAAATATGTCATGAGTAAGCAACACTTATTCAAACATTGCCCTCCTCATACCCCTCAAAAGCCAGAATCCAGTCTAAATCGGTAGGAACCACATCTACCTGCTCTGCAGGAATCAAAGCGCTCGTGACCGCAACATACGTAACACACCACAAACTGACAGGATGAATATGAAAAAGGCAATTAAAGCTATAGTCCCCACGTGATTCACCAGGCTCCTCCAGGGGAAGAGCTCCCAGTAAACCAGTCCTCAGCCTCAGCTTGCATGTTGCGCTCCACAGTCCACATAAGATGAATAGCAAGAGTGATGCTGCCTTGTGGCTCTTCATTAGCCGGGATGCAACGCTTCTCACCTGTCATAGCGCAAACTCCTCCTGGCGCCGCGGTAACGGCATCTAGTGCTGCTCTAATCTGCTGTGATGCGAATCGCTCTCCTCCCCCGATAGTGCAGCCGCCAGCCCCTCTACAGTGGGGCTAATGAAAGTGATGAGGTCATAGCGTACCGCCTGAATGCAATGTAATGCCGCGGTAACCCCAAAATGCAAATTACGCTTAGTACGCGGATGCTGATTGGCCGTGAAGGCATCCATGGGACTGACGAGGTCTGTCGGTGCGGACACGCCCCCCCCAGCTATACGGCAGAGCCATGTAGGCCACCTGTCCACATAACCAATGATTACCACCTTCCACCGGCGTGCCGCTCCCATTCAGATACCTTCCCCAAGGAAAGGTCATCGCACAAACCGAAAGGTCATCGCACAAACTGTAGTGATTCCCAAAGCCACTCTCCCTGGAGTGGCGGCACTAAAACACACAGGGTACTGGTAAACACGACGGTGATTCACATTAGCAATGCGTGCCGTAACATAAGGATAAAGCTTAACCTTCCGTGCAGTTTATACCAGGAAGTGGAGGTGTGTATGCGTTAACACAAGCCATTCTAGCAGCGACGGGCTTTTAGCTTGTGACTAGATTTCAACACATCAAGCACACATGCAGTGTCACTAGCAGCCTCCGTCCGTATGACGTGGGAATGGCCTGGAAACAGATAATGGGAGGAGAGTGCACACAATGCATGACTGATTGCTCGCTGGCTCCTTTTTAACAGTGTGATTCAAATCCCTCCGCCGCATATTCTGCCGATATTGATGGCCTTCTTCTCTCTCTCTTATTTATCCACGGCGTGGCGTTTTAGGGAGATCCCTCCTACATCGGGAAACATAACCTGTGTCTAATGTTGTTGAGGGTCCCTGCGCCCCATAAACACACAGGGCCGAAGGAACTGTTTTGATGGCTAGGCCCACGCCCTACGTTTCCGGTTATTTTCATCAATCTAGGAACCACCAGTTCTTCGTCTGAGCTAGTAGTCCGAACAGGCCAACTGCTTCCCTCGGCGGTCTCCCCAACGATATTATCGGGCCGCTATCACTGTTGGTTAAATGTTTTCCTCGTCCTTTCAAAGCTGGAGACCACCCATGAGTAACGAGCAGCTTCACCTGTTCGTGCTATACCTCTAAGCACTGAAATCCCCGAGTCGGGGTGAGTGTGCCAGATTGGAAGGTGGGGTTCGATGGAAACTGAAAACTGGCTAAATATGGCGGGATCGGGGTGGATGTTGACCACTCTGCTGGGCCCTGAACCTATCCCATCGAAGGTGAAGCTTCCACTTACCTGTAGTATGAACACCTCCCTCTGCAGCTCTAACTGTGGGGTTTCTATGTTAATAAAGCGGTTGAAAACTCTGCGTCGCACGTGGATCTGAATGTCCAGGGTACCCTGTGGGTCCCCCGCCGCAGCCGTCTCTAAAAATGCGGATATAACCCCCTGCCTGTCGCCCCTGCACGCTAGGGGAGCGCTGGCCAAGTCATATATTATCTTCTCTAGAAGCGCTTCCTCCAGCCACCTAAGCCCTCTGGGTTGCCTGTTCCCAGAGTGCTCCCTCTGACCAGAAATGATTATCATAGGTGATTGCCTGTTGTATAGAGCACGGTGGGGCTGTGTGTTCCGGACCAGGACCAGGTCCTACATTTACTGTAGTGTTGCACGGTGACCTGCCACACCTCTAAGGGAGTCAGCGACAGCTATGTGTCGAATGCTGCGCTCAGGTCACCTTCCCCTTTACCACCTCGCCCAAAACCTTTCAGGGAGACTGGAGGCTAGAGCTGCAGCTAACGGCTTACCGTCTCACTCAGTATATCGCCCCCATGTGGCGAGCGTGTGTACTGTTCACGTGTAACTGTCCCTTCCCTCTTGTGTCCCGGCGGCGGCCGAACCACCCGCTCAAAACAATCTTTGTTTGTCGCGTCACAACGGGTCGCAGGGCGTGACCTGTAATGACGCCAAGCAGCAGCTCCCTCCGGAGGTGTCGGTGTCGTCTCACAGTGGCTTGCGCTGATCCTGGCTGCTCGCTCTGCTGTCTTCACCGCCGCCGCCGTCAGCAGCAGCAGCACCTGGAACGGACCTCTCCATCGTCGGTTCCCCCCACTTCTTCCTCCCCCTGGGGTCTCTAACCGGCACCCAGTCTCCTGGCCTGACGATGTTGTGAAGCGGTCCCTTTCCCGCCGGTGGTGGGGCCTCCTTCGCCTGTCTGTGGGCAGTTGAGAGCATGGCAGAGAGTGTTGCACAGTGTTTCAACGTTTCCTCCTCGCAACAAAGTGAATCTATTGGGGGGTTTCATACTGCATTGAGATACAGAATTTACAAAGGGGCCGCTAAGACCACTCCTGCTCGGTAACCTACGGCAACGTTTTTGTCTTTGCCTGCACGTTGACTGCGCATGTGCGAAAACTAAGCGTGTGGTAGTCATATACCGTATGGTAGTCATATACCGTATGGTAGTAATATGCCAATCCGGAAGGTGGGAATAGGAAGTACGGAACAGGATTAGGGCCACTGGTGAAACATTTATTTGAGTTCTGACTTTAAAGTCAGAATTCTGAGAATAAAGTCAGAACTCAAATACATTTTTCACACCATGGCCCTAATCCTCTTCCGTAAGGCAGAGTAAGGGGAGTGACCATTTTAAAACTACTGACCAGTTGAAAGGAGAGCATCATTTTAAAGAAGTTGCGCGCATGCGTCCAGAAACGCGTCCACGCCGATATGATAACCGAGTGTGCAATGTGTTTGTGTGCACCGACCGCATTTGCATGCCACGGTGTTAAACAGCAGCTTAAAGTAGATGGCGTAATGGTCAGGGGTGAAAATAAGCCGGTACGGTCCGGTACTGCGTACCACTAAAAGATTCAGTGGCGGTTCGCAGTACCAGGAAGCCGGGAGAGCGGCTGCCTCATTCACAACCAGCCACGGCCGCACTCTGGGTCAGAAAATAGATCCGCTATCAATGTGCAGTCTTGAAAACTACGTGTCTGAGTAAAACTCATTCAACGAATTGTTTCTGAACAGTCCGTGCTGTTGTTTTAGTCCCTGCTGGCCGGAGCCTTGGCCGGGCATCTTCCTCTCCCCTCGGAGAGAGCCCGGTGGTCTCTGCGCCCAGCCTTTAATTTGCTAAATGTCCCAATTAAAACCAGCGGGAGAGTAAGCAGTTGTTGTTGTTCCGTGTTATTTTGTTCAATTTTAACGATGCAGAACAGCTAGGAAAAGAAACCGCTAATCGGCTAACGACCGGAGATTTCACTCAGCAGTGCGTGAGTGCGCATGCGCATCTATTGAAACACTTGTATTATAATGCATGAAGTGAGAGAGAGATGAGGGTTTTGGTAATAGTACCGGCAGGAATTTAAAACTACTTTCACCCCTGGTAATGATGTTCCAACAATAACACAATTACCGTAAAAACAATAGCCTAACTAACACATTTACTGTACCCCAACACACTGAAACTAATACAACATAGTACAAATACAATTACGGAACTTATATACACACACAACACAAATAACACACTGAACACAAGGAACTATGGAAAAGGGGGCGGATCTTAGCGCAGTCGCTATTTGTTCCGTGACTACTGTCAATAAATGGAGTTGAGACCTTCATTTATACAGTCTATTTGTTGAGACCCAACTAACATCTCTGCCTGCCCACCCCAACGTTGACATTAGAAGAAAAAAATAGTTTATTCATCAAACATTTCATTTAGTTGTTGGTTAATGATGCTGTTTTGACAAAAAAACGAGTAAATTGATTTTTTTGACAATTACCTCTCGTCCAGTCTGTAAGGCAAGAGCCTGGAACATTTACAAATTAGGCAGTGCAAAACGTGACATAAAAAGTCCCAGACGACCCACAGTAGTCCTCGCCATGTTTCGGCGTCGTCAAGGTAACGTGACGTGACATTCGACGCAATGTGCCGTCCCATTTCTATTTGTAATACCATATACAGCCCTCTGGCAATTAAATCACTTACCAGGTGACGTCATGGGTGACGTCCATTAACTCCGTGAGGGTTCAGGGCTCAGGCCTTCTTAGGGGGGACGCTGAGATTGGGCCCATGGCTTGAGTAAAACCGATTACAAAATGGGTTTTGTGTTGCGAGCCGGTTCCTCGGGGTGCAGTACCACCAGTCGCCACAAAACACGACTGCGTCAAGCCCATAGGCCGTGGAATATATATCTTATCAGAATATGGTCACTTCTGGCTCCATTTTCCCAACATGGCGACGACGAAAAGCCAAAGTTGAGGTTCCAAAACGGGAGTCCACAAACCAATGGGTTACGTCACGGTGGCTCCTCAGTGGTCAAAGCCCACCCCCCCAGTCAACGCGCATGTTGACACGTCACGCGGTGGGCGCGGCCAATGTTGTAACCATAGAAACCCGAAAGACGCGAGCCGGTTCCCAGATTCCCAGCAAGTCTGACGTGACACGGCAGCTGCTGCAGCTGCAGCTAACGGGTTGGCTGTAGTGAGGACCGTTAGAAATTATAACCACTTTTCTTTCCGTTATGGTCGTATCAGTGGAAGAGATTTCTTCGTCCCTTGTGCGGGAATACCTTAGTCGAAAGGTAGGTCGTGAACACGGAATCATTTTGAACGAAAATCCCGATAAAAGCTGACTGCCATGCTAACATCTGTAGCTAGCTGCTGTTAGCCAGTGTTAGCTGACCTATGTGGTGTGCAGGGACTGAGGAAGACTATCGCCTGCATGGATGAAGAGCAGCCTCGCACGGTGGACAGCGTCAACAACAGATCCGAGTTACGGCAGATTCTTCACATGGACGCGCTCTACAGGAAAAATAAGGCGAGTGTTTTCACCGTGCGTGCGTGACTACATTTGCGCAGCCGCGCCGAGCTGCTTATGCCTTGAGGGGTCCGAAAGTTTGAGGACTACCGTTTTATCTGTTGATTAGCCAGCCACACGTAAAAAGGTTGTCCCCTTCTTCACTGCAGGTACAGAAAAACCCACTAAAAACGATGCTGGAGATTATTGTAAAGCATCACATCGAGGGGCACAAGAAAAAGGTAACTTCGAACAATGATGATCCCCACCCAAGTCCGACGATCCAGTCAAACCCTGCCTCAGATGGCCCTCCACAGACACCTGAAGCGATCGATGGCTCTGGGGGCGGTGCTCTTATGAAACCCACCAAGTCAAGGTATTCATGTGGGACAATAAACCCTACAGCAAGTGATGGATGCACTCCATTATATTCTCCATTTAATATCCAGTAACACTTTTTGGTATTGCTTTCACCACAGAGCATTGACAGAGGAGGCTATTTCCTCTTGTGACAAGTCGCTGCTACCTGAGACAGCCAGACAGTCCACATATAGTCCTCCTGGTCCCTGTGCTGAAGACGCAGAAGGCTTAAAACGGATCCGAGCTCTGGCCTCCATCCAAGACAATGGGGTCAACACCAAGAGAGAACAGCCACCGACAGAAAAAGCGGCCTTCGGAAACCAAAAAAACAGAACCAACTGCATCAGACGTGGCATGATGGCTGGACCAGTGGCTAGCGCCGCCCTGGTACTGCAGCTGTAATTACAATGTTTAAAATAAGGGTGGACAGGAGAGTCTAGTGGTTTAGGTGTTGTACTCACAGCCTGTAGGGGGCAGGATAGTCTAGTGGTCTGGGTGTTGGACTCCCAGCCAGCAGGGGGCAGGATAGTCTAGTGGTCTGGG
>JAOEHI010052876.1:0-16000 GCA_025447815.1 Percopsis transmontana | reverse complement strand
TTGGTTTGCACACCACTGTTTGTTGGACCTTTTTGATTAAACAACGCTTGAAAGCGTATACCCTTTTTCCTGCCTGCATGTGGTCTTCCTCTGGCTCGCACTTGCTCTCGCCACCGATACTCCGACACTTACAGAATGACCAACCGCAAAAAGAGAAGGGTCCCCGCTTTCGCTTCGATGAGGTCGTGCTGCGCAGCGGCGAAGGGGACGACGACTGGGCAGCTTGGATGTTAGCTTCCGGCTCGCGTTCCCAACCCTGCTTCCCCGGACTGGACAGGTGGGGCGTTGAGGGGGATGCGGTTTGCGTGTCAGAGGTCCTGTTGCCCGGCGCTGGGACGCCGGGCAGAGAGCAACAGTGGTGAAGCTCCCTCCTAGCTTCGACGGCTCTCTAGGCATCCTGGAGGGGTTTCTGGAGGAGATTGAAGGTTGGTGGGATGCTGCCCGTGTCGCCGAGGCAGATCGAGGAGCACAACTGTTGTTGTTTTTATCCGGTAACGCGCTGCATTGGGCACTAGTGCTCCGAGGGAGCCAGCAGAATTGCCCGCATACGTCTGTGAAGCTGTGCCCGCATACGTCTGTGAAGCTTCACCGCTGTGACACTGTCAACACCGTCGCCAGTCTCCGGAGCTGCTGTCAGCTCGTCCACGCCGCTGGAGCCGTCATCTGGTCCAGCCACTGTGAAGCTGTCAACACCGTCGCCAGTCTCCGGAGCTGCTGTCAGATCGTCCACGCCGCTGGAACCGTCGCCTGACCCAGACGCTGTGGAGCCACCGCCGCAGTCCTGCCCAGGAGCTGTTGCCAGCTCGCTCGCGCTGCTGGAGCCGAAGCCAGGTCCAGCCGCCGAGGAGCTCACCCCGCCGCAGTCCTGCTCAGGAGCTGTCGCCAGCTCGCTCACGCCGCTGGAACCAATGCCAGGTCCAGTCGCTGAGGAGGCCATTCAGCCGCAGTCCGGCCCCGGAGCTGCCGCTAGCTTGCTCGAGCCGCTGTAACCGAAGCCAGGTCCAGTCGCCGAGGAGCTCACCTCGCCGCAGTCCGGCCCCGGAACTGCCGCTAGCTCACTCGGGCCCCTGGAGCCGAAGCCAGGTCCAGTCGCCGAGGAGCTCACCCCGTCGCAGACCTGCCCGGGAGCTGTCGCTTACTCACTCGTGCCGCTGGAGCCGGAACCAGGTCCAGTCGCCGAGGAGCCCCCTCCGCCGCAGCCAGGCTTTGGAACTGCTGCCAGCCGGCTCTCGTCGCTAAGGCCAACGTATGGTCCAGCCGCTGGAGAGCCGCCACCGCAGAGTTGCCGCCAGTTCGCTCTCACCGCGAGGCTCAACGCACGAGCCTGTCGCTGGAGCGCCGCTGCCGTACTCAGGCTGGGGAGCGGGCACCAGCCCGTCCACGTCCCTGAAGCTGTTGCCAGGCCCAGCCGCTGTGGAGTCGACACCACTGCAGTCCGGCCCCGGAGCTGTCGCCTGCTCACTCACGCCGCTGGAGTCGATGCCAGGTCCAGCCGCTGAGGAGCCCACGTTGCCGCAGTCCGGGTCTGGAGCTGTCACCAGCCTGCTCTCGCCGCCAGGACCAACGCACGGTCCAGCCGCTGGAGAGTCAACACCGCCGCAGTACGGCCTCGGATTTACTACCAGCACGTTTGCGCCGCTGGAATCGACGCCAGGTCCAGCCACTAAGGAGCCTCCACCATCACAGCCAGTCTCCGGAGCTACGATCTGCCTGCTCACGCCGCTGGAGCAGTCGCCTGGTCCAGCCGCTGATGAGCTAAGGCCGATGTAATCCGGCTCCGGAACTGCTGCCTGCTCGCTCACGCCGCTGGAGCTGTTGCATGGTCCAGCCGCCAAGGAGCCTCCACCATCGCGGCCAGTCTCCGGAGCTACGTCGGCCTGCTCACGCCGCTGGAATCGAATTACTGAAATAACTCTTTTTGATGATATTCTAATTATATGACCAGCACCTGTATATATTTTGTTTTATATTTTTTATATTTATATTATTATATTTATATGTGCAGTGGTCTCTTAATGTTTTCCAGAGCTGTATATGTGTGTATCTATGTACAGTGTATATATACTGTATTTCCTTGTGTCCTGTCTGCTCACTCTTACCAATTTCTCCTCTCTCCTCTCCCCTCCTGTCGCCTCCAGACACATATGGGAGACTGGTCCTGCTCAACTCGGTGGGGCAGGAGATTTCTCGGTGTAAGACCTCGGTGCGTCGTGGGCAGCCCAACCCTGTTTTTAAGGAGACATTCGTCTTCCAGGTGGCACTCTTCCAGCTGTCAGACGTCACACTGATGGTCTCCATCTTTAACCGGCGTAGCATGAAGCGCAAGGAGATGGTGGGCTGGATCGCCCTGGGGCAGAACAGCAGCGGCAAGGAGGAGCTAATTCACTGGGATGATATGAAGGACGGCATGGGGCAGCAGGTGTGTCGCTGGCACGTCCTGCTGGAGGCCTAGAGGGGGCGCTAACATGGCCGGCTCTAATAGTGGAGAATGCAGTCCACTTCTGTTACAAGTTACAGTAGACTGCAGCTGTCATGGAATGTCTCATACAGTGTCATCACCCATCTGAAAGGTCCCAGATTCAAATCCCACACATGGGTCTGCCTGTAAGTACCCTTATGCAAAGATGCCTACATTTAAAATTATGTATACTGTACATTAGCCCTACCTTCTGACCCCGAACACAAAGATGATGAACAGGGATTTTAAATAGAGTTGGAAAATACAGGATACAAAAAATGCATTCAGTGCGATTTTATGCCTCTGACATGGACATCTAAATAATGTTTGATCCAAGTTTGATCTAGGCCCACTATGGCAAGTGGCTGTTAAACCACTGTGTAGAATGTAAAAGTAAGGATAAACGCTGATTGCCAAAAAGAGTGGACAGACTGGATTTTAACCCAGGACCACATGGTTCCATGGGAGCACAAGGTTTTCATTTACTGTATATTAAAAGGAATAGTTGCACTTCTTTTATTTTGTATCTGTATTGAAAAAGTGGGATCTAGCAAAATACTGTAGACAGTATTTGGGCCTGGGAGTAGTTACAGTAGATATATAGAGTTATAGTAGATATAAAGAATAGATATCAAGTGGTTAGTATAAATCCAGTCTATATTATAAGGCCAAATATGATGCTGTAATCTTTTAAAGAATAGCAAGGGCTTACTACATTTAGTCTTTATCTATATTCAGTATGCAAGCAGATAACGTAAACACACAGCTAAATATTATTAGTTTTAGTTTCTTCGTTTAACCACTGCTCTGTTGGAAATTAGATGAATCAAAGTTACTCAAATGTAATTTAACACTGTCACAGGACTGGACACATTGTCTCTGCATGGTTCATTGTGGGGGAATAAAGTGGATCAGAGCAAAGAGGCTTTACATTTCTCTCAAAAACAAACAAACACACATACACGGTCTGGTAATTGGTACATACAAAAGTTGACCAGCACGGCATATGGATAGGAAAGCTAATTTCATGCTAACAAAAAAGCATGCTAGCTGTTTACCAAGCTGGGCGTGGTGGATTAGAGGTGTTTGTGTAGATGGTCAGCAGAGAACAGACACACACACACTCACACACCAACCAAGATGTGTGTTTCCTAACATCTGTTTGCCTAATCTACAAACTGCTAGTTGGTCATTGACTCACTACATGAGTAAATATGAGCCTCGAAAATGTTTCTTAAAATGATTCTTGAAAATCTGGCACGGAAAAAATGATCTTTTAACTAGGCTATCTATAATAGATCAATTATACTATAATTGGAAATTATTTCCAGTATTTTGTCTGAATGTTGCTTAAAATAGCGTATAGTTGTATTTACAGGGCAGCGTTGTTCTGAAAATCTTGCCTCAATTCCAAATCGTCTTTTTATACCGTACAACACCACTGATTTTCTCAGGGGAGAATTTACCTTGCATTGTCACTACAGAAAGATGGCACTTAGATACACAAAATACACAACACACTACACGGCGACGCCTCTGTCTCTATGCCAATTTCCTGTTCCCCGGTGAAACATTTTGGTGACCATAGTGCCCCCTGGGGTCCTTAAAGAAGACAACAGACGTGATTAGAGCACGAATGGATTGTGAGTCTCTCCATGTGAGTCTCTCCTCAAGCAGTGACACCCCTCAGAACTCCAGTAGTCATAAAGCGTATTCTCTGTGTCACTTGAGGGTTCTTGTAGCTGATGTATTTGGCTAATGGTTCCACAGTTGCAGGTGTATAAGTTGTTAAGTGTTCATGGAACCAATGCTGTTGCATTTTGGCAATGTGAAGGGCTGGGGGCTATACGTCTACAACATGTGTACGAGGTCAGAACAACTTGTCTGGATTCTAGTGAGGACATTACTAATTTTTAGGTCACATTTAATTCAGAGAAAATTGATAACAAGTTATTTTATTAATTCAGAGATGTATTATTTACTAAGCAATGTATTATTTACAAATATGAAATGGACTGCTACTGTAGGCTATGTTTTGTTTTGAGTAATAGTCTTCATGAGAAGAAAAGTAGAATTCAGTGGCATCATCTGATGAATTAAATGTCCAAAATGGATTTAATAGGTTTCCTGTGCTGATAATACATACATTATACTGATAATACACTTCCATAATTTTGGCAAATGATAACCCTACAATTCAGCAAATAGCATTTCCTTTGAGAAAAACCAGTGGCAGTCAGAGGCAAAACAAGGGAAAGAAGTCGTTATAGCAACAGATAAACCTTGGATAGTGTTCATGTTATCCCAATTAAGAATACAGCTGAAAGAATACAGTTGTCACCTTTGGTGTTGACCAATCAAATTTCTTGCCTGAAACTACCCGTTATGTAAAACACGATTGAGACTAAATCATCTACTGTTCTACATTGGCTAATAGCAGGATAAATCCCAGCTAATATTATTGCTAGTATTGTTGCTAAAGAAGTTAAATGTATAATCGCATTTTGTGTATTTGTATTAATATTATGGCCAACAGCAATTATAATGAAGCCAAGAGACATTTTAATGATTCAAAGATTACTGCCGTTTATTTTCATAAGCCAGGATGCTCTTGTGATCAGGCAAATGGCTCTTCTTCAAGCTTCAGGCACACAAGTAAAGACTTCAACATCAACTCTATTAAGTCTACAGAATATGATATATATTTTATGCATGTTGAGATTTGCTGTATATAATCTATCATATGTATTTAATTTTTTTTTTCAAATGCTTGTCCTGGAAAGTATAGGATGCATGATTGAATAAAGCCCCTTTTCCTGAAAATTTGAAGAGTTCTGCAGTGGTTTCATACTGGCGAAGTTACAGAAAATCTGATCAATCAAATTGACAAATTTCAAAATAGAGGGTGGGATTCAAAGGTCTGCACCTAGAAGTCCCTGGGAGAAGGGGTTACGTACTGTATGTCAAAAGTCACACACATGCACACGCATGAGCCTGTAGCCTACTGTACCGTTACGCTGGTTGCACACATGCAGCAGAGCATTTTTGCTCATCTTTTTCTCCGTTTTGGTTTGTACACTGCCCCCTGCATTCATCACTTTTTTCTATGTAATTTGCTCAAGATTTACGTTGCGCTGCATTGATTGTGCTGTGTGGCACACATACAACTGTCCATACGGTACATCCAGTTTTCCCGTGCTTCTGCACGGCTTTATTTGTACACAGGAGATAATTCCACCAGTTGGTCTGTCCATACATACACACACAGGACTTTAACACTGCCTGTCTCACAGTCTGCCCGTTTCCTCGTCTGCTGGCCATCTCCTGCAGCTGTGCTCGCTTACTGCTTAAAAAGAGACAGGTGATTAATGATTGCCCGCACCTGTCTCTCAGCCCCGTGAACCACACCTCCAAACATTCCCTCTCACACACAGACAGGGCTAAACCACGCCCATACTCCCATATACCCCCACCGCCTGATTCAGGCCGGAGCCACATCCGGCCCAGCCGACGCGTCTGTCTACAGTGTGAAAGGGAGAGAGAAGTTAGGCGTGTGGAGGAGTGGTTCCCCACAGAGAGCCCGTTTAACCTGCTGAAACGCCCCCTGGCACTGCTCCGTCCACTGGACCGGATCTGACGCACACTTACGGGTCAGGTCAGTCTGGAGCCTGATCAGGTCCGAATACCCCGCTATAAACTGCCTAGAACCCGCCAGCCCCAAGAACTGCCTCACCTCTTTTTTGACTCTGGCCGAGGGCAGACCGCAATTGCTGCGGTCTTGTCTACCTCGGGTCGCACCTGCCCGCCGCCCAGGTGGTACCCCAGATACTATACCCCCCTCCGTCCTACCTCGCACTTCTTCTGGTTGGCCGTGAGCCCCGCCTGCCGGAGAGACTTGAGCACGGCGGCCACCTGCTGCACATGATGATCCCAGGTGTCACTGTGGATAATGACATCGTCAATGTAGACGGCAGCAGCATATGCAACATGCGGCCAAAGCACGCTGGAACTGGGCCCTCATTAAATTATAAAATAATAAAAACAATTTTTTAAATAGGTGGAAAGAATAGCAGAGGAGAGGAAGAGCAAGGGAAAAGGAGAGATCTGGGCGCGGGGGGACACATCTAAGATTATCTCGTCCCGGGCCCAGGCAGGATTGTCAGCTGGCCTGGCTGTAGGTCCACTACATCTACTTGTGTCGCCGAGAGACAGTCACTTAACTGGAGGGAGGTTGATTGGTTGGATTTTGGAACCTCCGGCCCCAACTCGTCTCTCTCACTCACCGACGTCACTAAAGACACAGGCACTGCATCTCTCCACAATTTCAGGAGGTTGATGTGGTAAATCTGTTTGGCTCCGCCCCTATCACTACGGACAACCTCATAATCGACATCGCCCACCCGTTGTGTGACCACAAAGGGCCCTTGCCACTTGGCGAGTAATTTAGAGCTAGAAGTGGGGAGTAATACAAGCACTTCCGGTGAGAAATTACATAACCTAGTTCCCCAGTTGTACAGCCCCTGCTGACGCTGCTGGGCCTCAAGCAAATTCTCCTGTGATAACTGTCCCAGTGCATGGAGTTTTGCTCGCAGGTCCATAACGTATTGCACTTAATTTTTACTATTACTGGGACCAGTCTCCCAGCTTTCTTTAATCAGGTCCAGCATGCCCCACGGGGTTCTGCCATACAGCAGTTCAAAGGGGGAAAACACCATGGAGGCCTGGGGCACCTCCCGGACTGCAAACTTCAGAGGTTCTAACCACTTATGACTATCCTTGTGTACGAACTTCCGGATCACTGATTTCAGAGTTCAGCCTTTGCACTAACCCATCAGTTTGGGGGTGGTATACGCTGGTATACCTTACTGCTGAAACCCCCAATAACCCATACAGCTCGCGTAGTGTATGTGACATAAACTGTGTGCCCTGGTCAGTCAGAATCCCAACTTGGGAGATGACCAAAAACAACGCTTGCGCAACACTCTTAGCGGAGATGCTGCGCAACGGCACTGCTTCGGGATATCGCGTTGCATAGTCCACCAACACTAATACAAAGCGATATCCGCGAGCACTCCGCTCAAATGGCCCGATGAGATCCATACCTAACCGGTCGAACGGAACCTCTACCAACGGCAATGGATACAACGGCACCCTCGGCACTGCTGGTTGGTTTACTAGCTGGCAATCTGGGCCGAAGCACACCAACGGCGTACGTCAGCCCAGATCCCTGGTCAGTAGAACCGAGCCATTATTGGCTTTAGTGTTTTTTCACTCCCCATGTGCCCCGTCATTGGGTTAAAGTGAGCCGCCCGAAAAATAGTTTCCCGACGGCTCTTTGATACTAGTAATTGCGGTACTTCTTCCTCTGTTTGAGTGTCACGACTCACTCGATATAATCTGTCCCTAATAATAGCAAAATGAGGGAAAGTGATAGCTGATTCAGGGTTGACAATAGAAATAACGCGGTCAAATGCAAAGCGTAGAGTGTCATCCCGAGCGGGGAAAAGCGTGGCGCTGTCGACTCCACCTCCACCTGAGAATCAGTGTCGGGTTGCCTCGCCTCACCGTTGAGAACAGTACGTATATTTCACATGTCCCTACAGCAAGAAACGGCGCACACTCTCACACCAACCCGCTAAACCCTGTCCAATTGGTGCCCAGAATTAAGGGGTGCGTCAGGCAGGAACTAACAGCTGCCTTCAGTCTATGCTTTTTGCCCTTAAATCTTAACTCTAACGTGACCACGGGGTAGTCGTGCAAATCACCATTTATACACCTAATTAACACCCTTGATGCCTCCACCAAAGCCCCGGGTCAAACCAAGCTCTGATGGATCATAGACTGCATGCAGCCCGTATCCACCATTGCCTGGTGTTTACCCCCCTGGATCCTTACCGGAACTCCCCGCCGGAGTACGTTAGCGGCTGCTGGAGGTGCCGTCACCCTCACCACCTGACCCATGACCGAATCCACGTCGTGGTGGCATCCAGCAGCTGTCGGGAGAATGTGAATGGTCTGTCCCCCTCGCCCGGCTGAAGCCGCTGCTGGTGGTCCTCCACACTCCGTCCGATGCTGTCTAGGATGGCTCTCTTCCCTGTTTCGTACTCCACTCTTGCCCTTGACAGCAGCCCGTGCACTGCCTGTTGGGCTTCGCCCGATAATAGTGGAAGCAGCCGCACTGCTGTTTTCTGCTGGCCAGCCACGTCTCCGCCGCATAGTCAAATGCCTCCAGGAAGGCTTGTGGGTCATCCCCCGGCCCCATTTTCTGGAGCTGTATGGTCGGTTGTTGTGACCGTGGTATCAACTCCCGCCTCGCCTCCGTCTGCGCCGTTTCTTGCTGTTCCAGGGCCTCCAACTGTCTCTGCTGCATCGCCACCTGTCGCTCTTGCATCTCTGTCATTCTTTGTACCATTGCCTCCAGGGGTTGCGCGAGTTCCGCCATAAGTCCCTGTTCGTGTGCCAAATGTGGCACTCATACAACTGTCCACATGGTATATGCAGTTTTCCCATGCTTCTGCACCAACCGCGTAGCCACGGACCCACTTGACCCTCAGGCCCACCCAATCAGAAGGCTTCGTTTCTTACTGATCGATCATCCAGTGCAGTCAAAACATTTTGTTTCTTCCTTCTTGTTTACCATTTACAGCCCCTCCTCTTTCACTCAGTGAGTGCATTGCACAAAACAGTCTTTGATAGTTTTCAGCTAGCTAGCTTCTTTTAATGTGGGTTTAGATAATCATGGCGAAACAAAGCAGTTTGCTCAAGTTTGGAACAAAAAGACACCGTGAGGAGCAAGGGGAAGATAATTCAGCCACCATTTTCAACCCAGACACCTACTACTGCGCCGATTTCTCCTCAACAAGTGCCAAGTAGTAGCAACACACACAAGGCTAATTCAGGCTTTCCCCCGTCAGCGTCAGCACCAGAGTCTCCAACCACGACATCAACCCCTCCATGCCAAAGCACAGGTACCGTGAGGGAAAGTTTGCTTCAAAATCATGTGTACCGCTCCTTTGTTGCCGGACATAACTGATGCCCCATCGAAACCAAATCCAACGCACAGAGCCGGGTCCAGCTGCAACGGCTCCAGTACTTCCAGGATCTTTACTGATATAGCATTTGCGTTCATGTCCCCAGTCTCCACAAATCCCAGAGCCCTTTCCTTCAACTGGCCTTTGTGTATGTATCTGATACAGACTGCCACAAGCACTCGTTTTGATAAGTCTTTACACTCATCTGCCAAAATTGCATAGTATGTGTTGTCATGCAAATCTCTATTTATTTTGCGGATAAGTAGCGAAGCTGTGATTTCCAGTATCTCATTCTGTATATGGGGGCTCGTAATTTTCCTGTTTCTAGGCAATTCAACCAGTCGCCGTTTTATTTCTGGGTGATAGTTACCGATTAGTTCAGTTAGTTCATTTTAATTCCAAGAAGTTGCCTCTGTTCAATGCCTCTTCATTTTCACGATACCCACGCAACGGGATATCTTGTCTTGCACAGAATAAAACGAGGTCGATTACAACTTTAATGTGCTCTCTTTCCACAAATGATATGTTCATAGCATCAATGTTCAGCTGGTTGATATTTCCCCATACTGTCTGGTGGCTTTGCATTAATCCCTGGGTTCTGCCCAGCACTGTAGCATGCGCCCTGCTACCCTCGTGTTTAACACAACATTGGGAAATATGTTTCCAGTCATTGAACCCAGTTTTAATGAATCAGCCCTCAGTGACCGCTTCGGGGAAATGGCGACATGGCTTACAAATCACAGCGTCCCTGGAAGTGCTGTACTCTAGCCATTGAAATTTTTCATATCACTGGGAATGAACTGCGTTTGGGCTAGATCGCAGGTTCATCTATATTGGATAGGTCTGATGGGGCTTGTACATCTTTGGTGCTGTACGTAGGCCTAACGCCATATATGTGCATTGCAATTCTCATTGCCTAAACCTCGTCCTGTGCACAGTATCAAAGGAGTCCCCCAGCATTTCAACATTTTTCGAGGTCATCAACAACCTGCATAGTTTCATGACAGGGTCACATAGACATGCTAGATTTATGAAAATCCAGCAACACCTGC
Source organism: Percopsis transmontana (assembly GCA_025447815.1). Taxonomy (NCBI): domain Eukaryota; kingdom Metazoa; phylum Chordata; class Actinopteri; order Percopsiformes; family Percopsidae; genus Percopsis; species Percopsis transmontana. Next base: position 5,459 of record JAOEHI010052876.1, on the reverse strand, counting down.
GACCAGGTGTTGCTCTCTAGTTCCAAACAACTCTGGAACTAGAGAGATCCTGCAATGTCCGATAGAGCTCATGGTCAAGTGCAGTAAGTAAAGTCCTGACACTTTTGGGCTCAATTTTGGAGACCCTTGCTGAATTCTCTGAAAGCTACGGCCAAACAAAACTTGAAGCTGACTCCCTACTTCAGCAAATGCAAACGAAAAACTGTGTGTTTCTATTAGTCACTTTCAACAAATTATTTGAAATGAGTGACTACGGCACTAAGGGCTTGCAATCTTCCATCGTATCAGTTAGGATTGCATTGATATAATCAAAGGCCTTAAAGAGAGCTACACTACATTCAGGAGGACAGAAAATGACTTTAATCAGGTAATGACACTGACAGATGATCTGATAAAGAAACATGACATTGTGAGCTGGGACGTCACAGGGTCTCGAAAGAGGAAGTTGCCAGCTAAGTTGGGCGATATGCAGGTTAAATCTACTATGGGCAAAGCATCACTTGTAAAGGACAACTCCGACCTAAAAAATATATGGAATGATATATTAGACAGGCAGATCATGGAACTGAACACTGGTTTTAAGGCGGACACGTACGGGCTTATGTGAGCCTCTGCTGTGTGCTTGCCTCGGTCAAACACCTTTGGTGACAAGGCATTAATACAGCCCTTACCTTAGTGATATATTTCCCAAAATGAATCATCTCAAGCGGGCCCTCGTCACCCTACCCATAACAAGCTGTTCTGTTGAAAGACTGTTTTCAACTGTCAATCGGATAAAAACTGGCATCAGGGCATCAATGATGACATGTCAGGTTATGCTATGCTGTTATGTTCGTGTTGTACCTGTAATAACGCCTGTGTGATTAAACTGTGGTGCATTCAGGCAATAATAACTGTAATGGTCTAAGTTATTATGGTACAACATACGCTTTAGATTCTATATTGTAGAATGATTTTCACTGTGCCCACCCACACTGTGATTTCTGCCTACGTGACTGTTCTGCACGGCTTTATTTGTACACAGGAGATAATTCCACCAGTCGGTCTGTCCATACATGCACACACAACGGACTTTAACACTGCCTGTCTCATGGTCTGCCAGTTTCCTCATCTGCTGGCCATCTCCTGCAGCTGTGCTCTCTTACTGCTTAAAAAGAGAGACAGGTGATTAATGATTGCCCGCACCTGTCTCTCAGTCCCGTGAACCACACCTCCAAACATTCCCTCCCACACACAGACAGAGCTAAACCACACTCACACTCCCGCATGCTGTATAATATTATGCATGTTTTTAGGACAATCAAGAATATATTAAAATATTAATAATATTATGACAACAATTCAGGTGAGCAACTAGTTAGACGGATCGATCAAATGGTGGGGCAAGGGGGCGGGGGTAAACATTTTTAAATGATCTGAAGGAGCACCCGGTGTATGCACTGCACACCACTGGTAGAGTCACATCTAATATATAGAGATCATTTGCATGAACTTTTCTAGATGTTTCCTGTGAATGTAGTTGTTGGGTTGTATGCATGGAATGTTTAATACGCCTGCCTATTTAACTTCAGCCTTTAAAATGTCACTGCCTGGACCATGCATGACAGAGCATTTTTTGTACCAAGTTTTATTCTCGGCAATAAAATACTGATCTCCTGTGGTGCTAAAGTCCATCAGCTATCTGTTTTATTGAATCTTTCCTTCCTGAACTGTGCGACTGTAGGGATGTCCTAATTCAGAGAATAAGTTGTGATAGTTAATAACACCAAATACAGCTGGTTGACCTCTGTGGGAGATCTGTAGATATAATTCCTACTCAAAAGAAATCACACAGAGAAGACTTGAGAGCTTAGCAGAGTATATTATCTGTTTCTTTAGGATAACTTTGGACTAATCTATGACAGTTGTGTTTACATTTACATTTACAGCATTTAGCAGACGCTTTTATCCAAAGCGACTTACAATTAGTACATTTGTCAACAATTGAACCGGTTAACCACCAGTTTTGCAAGTAGATAAGGAGATTCTCCTAGAATAAGGACAGCATCATATAACAAGGTTACTTTACCTATGCATTTGCACAACATTACTCGAGGGTTTATCATTTAATCCTTAAAACAGTTTACTAATTACAATATACAAAGTTATCAATCACACTTCAAGTTAGGATAGAATAAGTATTGTTAGTGTCATTAGTGCTATGAATAATTAGAAAAGTGAATTCCAGAGTATGTAGGCTACAGATGTTTTAGATGTTACCACAACAGTGCAGGGTATTTTAGCGTCTTTATTACAGGGTGAAAAACAATCAAAAAACAACCAGCTCAATTGACAAAGTGACAAAAGAGAAGTAGAGTAGAATGGAGAGTGATCAGGACGCGCCATCATCGCTTAGTGACTCTCCTAGCAACAGGAAACATCTGCTTCTGGGAGGACCAATCAGGAGGCAAGTAGGGTACTGCTGTTGCTTGTTGGCCTGTGACAAATATTTTAGGAGCTGGTAGAGTAGAATAGAGTTGATCGTAGCCACCGTGAGAGGCTGACCTTGCGGTGATACAGAGGCTGTCTGTGGACCACACAAGCTCTAAAGTGCTGCCGGAGAAGACAGGCCCAGGTGGTTAATGTCTCAATAAGGAGCAGTCAAACACGAACCCAGGCTGTGTACAGGAGAGAGGAGAGATTTATACCATTCTATATTACTGCACAGCCTCATCTAAAAGGTAAACAAAAAGGTGTATCTTAACAGAATTGTAGAAAGTGACAGCAATTGTTCATTATTTAGGCTACATTCATGTAAATATAATAAACTACAAACATAATTTCCGCATATCAGCATAGTTTGACACTACAGTGCGACATTTTATATTGAAAAGGTTTTGCAGTACGCTAAAGTGGTTATATGCGTAACATGCATTCCCATTCCCATTTTCTCTCTCAATCTCGCTCACACACACACACACACACAAACACTACTTTTCACATCTTAACAATCACAGTGTGTGTGACAGGGTGTTTAAACTGAGACCCCTTCATTGTGTGAAATTTTAATTTAAATTCTTAAACACTCCCTCTCTGTCTCTACGTGATCTGCCTCCTCTTGCTTTCTTCTTCATCTTTCTGTTAATCCTTTAGCAGCCCCCAGGGCGATGTGTGAATCTCTGAGCAGACCGATCAACTGACTCACACCCTGCTCAGAGCGATCACCACTGGCTGCAGACAGACAGCCTCAGGTAGCACACACTGTCTCACATCCAGCTTGTACTCTGCAGGGTTGTCTCACATCAGCCTGCAGGTGCCCTACAGATGTTATGGAATTTATATCTCACCGAATCTGTTTACATGCTCTCATATTGTTGAATATGTCAATAATCTCAACATTGAAACTATCTTTGGAATATTTGATAGTCCAAACAGTTCAGAAGTTACAGGCAAAAGTTTAAGTCAGAATTTGGACTGTTGGTGGCGCTAGAGGTATTGACAGCCTGACTCTAATAATAATAACTAGAAAATGTGCAGTTCCTGAAGAAACTGTGTGGCTAGCTTAAGTTGAAAGAACTTGTATTTAAATGTTGACAGTAAGTTTAAGTATTTATGATGAAAAAGTACTACAAAGTACTATGTATTATAAAGAATACCCTGAAGTAATACAAAGTACTTTACTGAGTACAACAATGTTCTTCTCAACTCTCTACAACAAACGGTTGGAGTAATAAGCATTTGAATTTTAATCAGGGTACTACCTCTTCTCAGGTCTCCTCAGTGAGAATTATCGCACATGAAAAAAGCGCACCTCATTACAGACGAAAAGCAACGGTATTTAAAGAAAATAGATGTTTTAGGTTTAGATCCTTATCTACTGTCAAGTGAACTGCTGACTCCACTAAAGTATAGTAAAAACATTCCTAATTTGATGTTTGCTGATATTTACATTTACCTCGTCCACAATTCCTCTCCATACACCTGGGAAGCCTTCCTAGGCATTTAAAAGCACTGAAGCCTATGGCTACTTCACCTTAGGATGGGTTAATGATCCCAAAATGTATCATCTGGAGATTAAGAAAATGTTTTTGATCACTGGAAGGGTAAGTGTCAGTCTGTTATTTGTCAGATGGGATCAAGTGAATGAGGAAAGAGCAAGGGCAAACTATATAGCTATGATGCAAGATCACCATGAAGCCTTCCAGGTCTATCACCAATTCAGAGATGAATGAATATATGTACAGCCTATCAATATCTATGTACATTTTATCAATATACTGTAAATACTTCCAGGTTCAAGCATCGGGGTTCATCTTCAACCAAGACCTCCCCTGGATTGGAGCATCACCTGACGGCATGGTAACATGCACTTGCCATGCTGACGGCGTACTGAAGATAAAATGCCCATTCAAAAGCAGAGACTGCTCACTCACTGAAAGCTGCAAAGATCCATCATTCTGTTTGGACATATGAGAGGATGGGACAATGGCACTTAAGACTGACCACAAGTTCACGTATCAAGTTGACTTCCACAATGTACTACCAGAGCTGCTGGGGAAATGGTATACAGCACCACAGCATACTCCCACAGACACTGCAACCACAGAACAGCCACCTGAAATGGGATGGTACTGTGGTAAACCTTGTGACACAGATGACATCACTGGACATTGTATGGGGAAGCACTTTCACTGGTCTTAAATCGACATGGAAATGTGAGTGCAGAAAAAAACGTAAAAAAAAAGTGCAATTATTATGAAATATTATTAAAGATGGATAAGAGCAATGTATTTTACTGCCACCTGTTTTTATTTCAAATATGCTACAGACTTGCAGAAAAACTAACAGTTTATTGTTTGTTACACTGGAAACACAATGTTACTTAAATTGTTTCTATTCTGAAGGCACAACAGATGGGCAAATGTTACACAAAGCACAGCAGATGTTGTCAACAGATGTAAGCTTTCCTGGAGTTGTAGTCTGGCAGAGAGAGATGGGTATTGTGATTTTATAAGATTGTGTACATGTTCCTTACGAGACCAATGACGCGCTCCATATGGATCCGAACATCTGCTAGTCCCCTCCTAGGTGAAGTTGTTGTTTCCCTTTAGTGAAGGCAGGTATTTTGAGATGAGCACTGTAAAAGCCCACAGCATCTCCTATGGTAAACTGTCATGACCCGGTCCCGCCAGCAGAGGTAGACTCTCTCTCCCTCTCACTCTCTCGCTCGTTTTAATTGCAGATATGCGGGCAGGTGCACAGACGTTGCAGCTGTGGCTAATTGACCAGCAATGCAGTACTTAAGCTGGTCAGTTACAGAAGCCGACGCCAGATCGTTGATTCAACTCCGTGTTAGTCAAGCCTCGCTCATTAGACTTAGACTTAGACTTATCTTTATTAATACTTTGGGATGACTCCCGCAAGGAAATTGAAAATTCCAGCAGCAGTTTTAGCAAGGAGGAAAAAAGAAAGAATGACAG
>JAOEHI010052875.1:0-16001 GCA_025447815.1 Percopsis transmontana | reverse complement strand
CCCCCCCCCCCCCCCCCCCCCCCCCCCCCCCCCCCCCCCCCCCCCCCCCCCCCCCCCCCCCCCCCCCCCCCGTGACAGTTTTTCATATTGTTGGTCTTCTTTTTGATTTTTTTCAATTCCATTCCCACATTGCCTTTTGCCATGATGACAACAAAACCATTTCCACTCCGGACAGTGGCAGACACACACACACGTCTGTTTTCATCAATTCATACATATGCATATCCGTGTTTTTGCCCACTGAAGCCTGACTCTCTGCCTTTAAATTTTTTTCCATATTCCATACTAAGCCAACATATCTAAACATAATGCCATTTACAGTATGTAAACCTCTAGATTAAGATAGATTAGCTACATTGAGAATGCTTTACACTACTAGATTTGTCTCCAGAATTACCCTTGTGGTTGAAACCAACATTACAAAAAATATAGTTTTGGTCTGAAACTCCTACATCACATGCCCATCCCAAACCTGTGTGCTGAGTTGCTGGCTCTGCTCTCTACTCCTCCCCCCACAGTTCTCTGCCTCTCCCCATACACAATTGTATTTCAGACATAAATAGTGAGCAGGGCAGGGCGTGGTTCTGAGGCCGCTATAACACAAACGCAGAGTGTATCTTTAAAAATGCAGGATGGCCTTAAAGTGTTTTAACTGAATTAGCATGTTGATTTATCCAATGGGAAAAATAATGCTTAAAGCAAGGCCTTCTGAGAGCCTATGAATGAAACACAATGACTTCTTTTTGTACATCTCCCCCACCCCCCAACACAGCTCGCTTCCTCACCCATCACCTTCCTGGGTGGTACTGTACATGAATTGTCTTTCCATGGAGTGAAATACAATTACAATTAGGTCATTTAGCAGACGCTTTTATCCAAAGCGACTTAAATTTACATGCTGCTATTACATGGACCAGGTAGACCACTAGACTATCCTGCCCATGTCTTACATTTCTTTTCCTTCTCTGGTAACTCGCAGTGAGTCATAGGGATAACTAGTTTGTTTATGCATTCAACTAGACTAGACTTGTGGTGAGAAAAACTGGGAAATGGTTGTTTGCCCATGTTAGTGGTTTTTCATTGGTTCTCATTAAATTGACATGCTGTGCCAAATTGTCCACATTTTACACAAAAATTGCCCCTTTTTTCCAACCTTCTCTCACTTTAAATGAACATGAAATGCTGTGGATTTTTGTACTTAAAATGGAGCTGAGAGACTCGTGAGCACACCAGTTGCTCCTAGTATGACATGTCAGTTTGTCTTTGGAAGATATTGCTGTCAAACGGGCCAAATAGAGCACCGAAAGACCTTTTAACGTTACACTAGGGCATTTTGTCATATCAGAGTACTAGGGAAAACACTGAAAAACCTCAACGGCAAATAGCTCTTAAGCTTTTATTGGTGAAATCCATCTCCCCACCCCTCTCAACCTCCCCGCGGGAATACACGTACCTTGTGTTTAAGAGGCTTTAACCCCTGTCCCTGTTAGCTTGAAGCTGGAGAGGAGGCCGTACTGTTGTGTAAACATGCTCCGTGTTAGGTTATTTCTACTTTCAGCATATACTTAAGGCTAGCTGTAATTTGTTTTTAATGGATGCACATTTTGCTCGAATGTGAATTTTATGTGTTATCATATGTGGTACATGCCTTCAAAACCTAATCTCAGATTCTCTTAGAATCTGTAACTGCTTCAGTTTCTCTCCTACATCAGAAATTGGGCCCGCTTTTTTTACATTTGAGTGCCCACAGAATTATTGGGTAGAATTTCTCTTTCCATCTTAAAGGTTTCTGGTGCATCAACTTTGCATATACTTAAAATAATTAACATTCCACACATCTTTCTTCCATACTGTTTTCCAGATTACTTTTTTGTGTTCTAACAAATGGAAAACATAATATACTGTAAATACGTATAAATACACACAATTCTTTATTATTATCCATGATTGGAAAAATGCCAAATTTCTTTTTAAGGCATTTCACTGCATGCACAGGTATAGACACAGCTAGTTACCTACTTTGCTAGCTGCATGTTGCTTTGTTTGCTAGCGAACTTTGTTTGCTAAACAAATGATATTATGGAGGTCTGGCTGGCTCAGTGGACAGCCAAATATATATATTTTTGCAGTATCATTACCTACAGATATAAAACAGTCTTTTCTGTACAGGCAATCAATATATTTGCGTACAATTCTGGGGAATTCAATTTATTGTTTGAAAATGCATGTATTAACACCTGTTTGTAAAAGAAAAATAACTGTTGCATTTGCTGCACAATGTTGGCAAAAACTGTATGAAACCCAAAGATCAAGACTCAGTTAATGGCCTGAACCGTTACTTCTTCACTGTCACTGTTATGTTGAGTATCGCACAGTCTCTGAACCAGATCCCATACAGTAGCTTGATAGCTACCGGTGTTCATTCTGATTCAGCATCGCTCGTAGGGGCTTTCCTTCTCACCAATAGCAAAACAAGAGCCATTTGAAAGTAAAAAGCAGCATGGCTGCAGCTCAGCCCCCCCCCTTTGCCTAAACATTTCTTAATAAAACAATGACACTGCATCCCAGGTAAAGTAATAAACATTCATTTGTTTTATAACACAAAATATAGCAAAATTGCTGATCGCACGCATCTTCTGACGTCCCACAAAAGCTCAGCATTCAAAATGCTGTATTTGTTGACACAGTGGCTCCACATCCTAGTACAGGAAGAGGAAAGGACCGTTACAATGTTTACATTAGCACTGATTTTATTATATGACGTTTTACATGGTGAGGAGGAAAGCTGCCGTGCAGGAATAATGGATTGGGGCTTTAACTTTGATTTACACACACACACACGCACACACACACACACACACTTAAAATGTTCCATTAGGAATTCATAGTTCATAATTCATAGTGATCAAAAGAGCTGGGCCTTATATATAAACAAAAGCTAGTTAGTGTTTTTTTTTTTTAAAACATCACATGCAGAAAGTAGAATAGGGTTTTGCATAGCACACTAGAAGCTTTAGGTTGAACAGTCCCACTCTTTGGTATTGGAATCCCTCTGTTAGCTCTAATGCTAGCGTCTGTGTCTGATTCCCATGGGACGTCCCTATGGAGTAGGAGAAATCATTTTGTGTTGTTGTGTTTCTGTGCCCCGGTCGCAGGCAGACAGCAGTAAAAACAGTGTAGTCAGCAGCTGCAGCACCAAAGACAGCAGCATATCATCTTCAGCACCGATGGTACCTCATCTCTACTTGGTTTCTGTCACGGTTTCTGTTCACGCCATCGGTCTGATGTTTTTTCCCATTATTTCAAGTTTTTCTCTCAGTTCTGCCTTCTCCCCCGTCACCCCCTCCACTGTAGCATCCCCTTTTCTGTTTTCCCTTCGATCTCTCTCCTTCTTTGACCTCCTCCTGTTGGAGCATGAGCTCTGCCTTGTTGGCAATGGTTATGTGATGGTGTTTGAGCTGAATGACTTATATGTGCCTGAAACCTACTCGGTTGGCCATTGTTTTACCCAGTTCATATAGATGCAGTCTCTCACACTGGCACATACTTTGAGAGCGTACAAAACACTGACAGGTGGACAGATTACTTTCATTTCGCGCCACAAACGCAGGCATTTCAATCAAGTTCTGCTCCCATGGGTAGAAAGCCGCCAAAATCATTCCTGATTGAAAGCAGGGCTTGTTCCGATGCCGGATTAAACGCTGACCCTTGACAAATTAGTCTTAAAACTCTGTAAAGTGAATGTAGTGAAGTATTTCTGGGTAAAACAGGGACCCGAGTGGGTCGGAAACACTAAGACTCCAATAGGACCAAAGATGCCGCCCTTCTGTTGTCTACATTTAATTGAATCCCACTCATCTTGCTATTGAACAAGATTCAACACGAGGCTGACAAACAGCGGTAGCTACCATGCAAAATAATTTACCCCCCTGTCATCACAAAGTTGATGGTACATTCCAGTACGTGACCGTTTGCTTCTTCCACGGGTGACAGAAGGAAACCATGGTGGCACCACACAGGGATCAGCCAGAGGCGTGGACAGAAAAATCATTCAATTACACAGTTGAGATAATCTGATGCGGAAACTCAGAAGAAATGCTATTTTTGACAGATGGCAAAATTACAGAGATCAAAGACACAATCATCCATTTAAGTTAGATCGCCTCATCGCTCATTTGAATTCTTCTGGAATTTTGCAATCAGAACACACTAGAGAGCAAATCTTTAAAGCAAAAATGTATATAAAAACACATTTTCTAACCCCTAACCGGTTAGGAAATCAGTCCAATTTATAGGTGTACATACAAGCAAACATCTTACACATCTTACGTAAATAAAAGTAAGAGAGAATTGTCGCACAGAGGGGCTGCATTTTCTTGTGCTATTAAGTTGTTGCTTAGCTTTGTGTCCATGTGCTGGTCAGCGTGTAGCTGGTTAAGACCAATGTCTTCTGTGTGTTTTGGGCGGTGGGTAATCTGTCCACGAAGCTAAATCCTTTGTGATAAACCTACTGTATCTGCTAATCACCACCAACACACACACACACACACACACACACACACACACAGAAAATGCACTTCTTCCTCCTCCTCCTCCTCCTCCTCTTGTTGGCTGTCCCTCTGTGTTGGGTGTTCAAGGTGTCCGTTGTCGTTTTCATACAGTAACAGTCAGCTTCTCCGCCGCCACTGATGACACTTCAAGCTGCAATATACTGTAGCTGGTCTTTCCTTCTCCTCCCACTGAGGGAAGGTCATCGACCTCAGGATCTTCTGTAGCCTCTGTACTCTAGCCGCTGCGCCTGTACACATGTGTGTGTGTGTGGGTGGGTGGTTGTGTGTATACAGTGTATTGTATGTATGTGTGTAGTTTTGTCCCATATCCATGCCCCCATTCCCTCCCTGCATGATAAAGTGTGTCCTACCTCCCCCCCCCCAGGAAGCCCAGACAACTGTTGTGCACAATGCAGCTGATGGTACCAAGGTAAGCCCACCCTTCCTCCCAGCGCTAGCCACAAGCCACTAATACTGCCCGCTGGCAACACTGCAACGTCTCTAGATACAGGACATAGCTTTCAGACAATTCACAGTTAACGCAACAACCTTCCATGGTAATGTTGCCAGAGAGCTGCTTTGTTTCCAGCTTTACAAAACTGAAACACACTAGTGGCCACAGAAAGTAACTTAAATTAACACAAGCCTAGGGTCAATATAAACTAAATTGTGGTATTTTCCAGTATACCAAAAGGTAACCTGGTAAAAACCATCCTGGCTCTGCCTCTACGATCTGCTCTCTAACGTTAGCACGTTAGTACACTCGCTTTCTACAATTTCCAAAGCTTCACTCTCACGTCAAATTACTAATTTAGTACTAAACACCCAGCTTGCAGTTTCAAGACATGTTTAAACACGCTTAACAGTCTGAAAAAAAGCTTGGAAAACAGTATGATTAATACTCTTTGTGGCACTGTTATGTTTCACAGACATCACACGTTGGCACATTTTCTGAAAGAGAAGTTAACACACTTGCAAATGGTGTGTGACACTAGAAAATCAGTGCTCACACACACACACACACACACACACACACACACACACACACACACACACACAAACCATCAAATGGATTGAGCTGGCTCCTTATTGTATTCCCGAATGGTTTGTGCTCCTGGGACTCCTGGGAGCTGTTCACCTGTCCGCCCATCCACCTGTCCATCCATCTCTTGGTGTTCCCGTGACGATAGTTTCCGAAGCTGTCACCTCCCACCACACATAATTTCACTATCTACTGTATCTATGTGTACTCTTCTTGCCCCCCCTCTATAGGGCTCCACTGAGAGCTGTAACAACACAGAAGAGGAGGAGATGAAAGGTAGGAAAGGTACTGAACAACTTTCATCTACAATACTGCATGATTCTATCATTTCACTTTGTCCTCTGACTGGGGCAGCTAGCTAGCTGGCAGATAGAGAAATGTTGCCTGATTGATTCCCTAACAAGCCTTCTTTGAGATAATGTATACCCTTTTGGCTAGGGGTTCCTGGGGAGAAAAAATAATCACCTGCAATTCAACTGCATTCAGTGTAGTGGAGGATTTGAGGAAGGGAAAGCTAATGTTTTGAGGGTCAGAAAGTGGTGTAGCTCTGCCATGCTAAAGAGCAAGCCTCTACTGTTGTCCCGTTTTATCTTATTTGAGGTCCTGAGGTGGAAATTCAATTATTTTATTATTATCAGTGCTGCCAACTTTCACTGACAAGAGTGCGTTTTGGGTATTTTATTGCCAGAGTTATAAGTGGTCATATTGCTTGGAGAAAACCCAGGGCCTGTTTGTAATCCAATAAAGTGGAAATATATGACTATATGCCTATTATGTGCCTTTGAAATAGCCATATGAAACTCATGTCTCAAAATTTAATTTCAGAGATACTAAACACATTGGTGGTGAGGGTAACACTAGCAAGCGTATTCATCAAATTTAAGGGGGAAGGGGGTCTGCTATTGTTTCATGTTGTTTCAACCTGCTTCATATTTTACTACAACCAAAAAAGCTTACTACAAACAGAAAGGAGTTTTCTCTCCTTTCTGTTTCACTCTGGACTGGAGTTTGAGGTTACCCAACGCCTCCTGTCAAACCATGACCGTTTGATAATATACATCTTTAAAGGTTCCAGTTTCAATTGGTGCACATTACAAAAACAGAGAGTTGGCAGCTCTGGTATATTTTATTTGTTTGTATTGTGAAAGAATTAGAGAGCGAGGTCTGAGTGGTACAGTAGCCACGTAAAGCACGATGAATGTGGCTGAGACAAAGAACAGCATTGTGTGCACACTGTCCACTGTACCAAGGTCCTCTGTCCACCTGTTTATTTACCCACCGGCTCCCCGGGGGTAGAGAGTTCGCAGCTCTTAAGCTCACTCTCTATGCGTGTATGAGGGACTTAAGCCCAGAGGGGTCAGACCTGTGTGCCGGAAGGCAAAAGAGCAGATTTCCATTCCAACCAAATTCTTTACCTTGTTGTTTCAGCAGATGCTTTCATCCAAAGCGACTTACAATGACATGCTGCTATTACATGGAGCAATTAGGGGTTAGGCATCTTTCTCAAGGATGCTTACAGGTAGGCCAAGTCTGGGGCTTCCGGCTGGGAGTCCAACACCTAGACCACTAGACTATCCTGCCCCCTAAGTAGATAGAGTATAAATACACTCTCTTACTCGTCCTACAGTCTATTTGATTTTTCCCCAGTTCAACGGCACAGGTGTTAAGGGGAAGATACCTCTTCTCAGGGCTGTGTGAGCGTGTAAACATCCCCCTGACCTGCCTGTGTCAGTTGCACCTGATAGGAAAAAACATTTTACAGCTCCTTTACGAATGGTTCTTTTGGGTCGATGGATATTTCCGACCTCAACAAACTTGTGGCATAGCAACGCCCAACTTCAACCTGAGAGGGTATAGTGACTTGACACTCCTACTGCCGCTTGGACCAGGCTTTCCCTGTAGGGGAACACGAACCCACCAGGGAACGGTACAGTCCCTCTCTAGGACAGAGCACAGTATTGGCAAGGTGGTGAACAAATATACGCAACACTAGGTCTAGAGATACAGAGCTTACTTCTCATGTGAAATAGAGGCGGTGTGAGGAAAGCAGTGGCACTTTGGGAAACGCTTGAAGACATTTAATGAGAACGGTGTCGCTTATGGCGCTGATACAACGAACAAGTTCACTTTTCTACCTGTAGCTTTTTACACAGCTCTGTGTGTGTGTGGCCTGATTTGGCCAGCTACAATATATTCTGTCTCGTTGCCCTACAGTCTAGGCTTTGTTTTGGTGATTTGCAATGATAGTCTTGTACTGCTCTAATTCATTTTGTGTGTGAATGTTTGTGTGTGGGTGCGTGTGCTTGCGTGCGTGCCTTGGCGGGGCAGTGACTGCATGCGGGGCTGCTAGTACAGACAGTGCCATAGCAAGCCAGTGCAGTGGCACTGAGGAGCTGAACCAGCCCCCCCCTCTTCACTCCCTGCTACCCACCTGTAAGTTGGCAGCAGGTTTAACCCTCCTCCACCTGATCTGTGCCCTGTTCTCTTAATCAGCAGATGTCCAACTACTAATGCAAACAAACGTGTGCTCAGATTGAAAGCTACGAGTTTCTGTCAGACATGCGTGGCTTCAAACCAGTGAAAGATTTGATCAAATACACCATTCTTCTATTAACTCACTTGTGCTCGTCTGGGTTTCTATGCCGCCATCTAATGGCTGACGAGTGTCAGCGCGGCAAATATTTCCCAATCTGCATTGGCTTGTGTTTACTGCATTAGCATTAACAGCAGGGGTTATTGGAGTGTGTGCTAGTTTACCATTAGTAATGTATTGTTATCTCCTGTCTAACCACAGTGTTATTGATTTAATGCGTACCTTTGATGTGCGCATGGCATTGTACAGTAGCTACAGTACAACGGCATTTTGTAATATATGGGGATGACTTGCATGCATGCCACCAGCTGGCCCACAGCGAGAGGTTGGTTGCAGCCAGGCTATTCCCCTGGGCTGGACTGATTCAGGTCAGATCACATGCCCTGAACCGGCATCCCAACTGCCACCACCAGGGGGCAGCAACCGGCTGCTGAGTAAGTGCCAGCTTGGCCGCTTGTGTGCTGCAGGTCATTGAAGAGGTCCCAGTGTTTTAATGCTGCAACATGATGTTTCGGTGAAGGATAAAAAGTCAATATGGCATTGGAGGACTTCTGCAATGACTGCTACAGCATATCAGTGCACTCTCTTTCTTTTGACTTTCACCTAAACCTCTTAGAAGGCTGTGGGAAGCTGGCATGTTTTGGGGAGTGAAAAAGCTTTCTGCTTACTTTTTCTTCTGTCCTTAGATCAAAGTGCATATGAACTTTTGAGCACAACTTTCTTCCTGTTTCGGCTTCACACTTAACAGCACACCTGTTTCTGTTGAAATGTGTCGTTACGAGTGTTTGTCCATGAATATGTGTGTTCTGTTACACACTTTCTGTTGTCAGAATACACTAGTCTATTTCAGGTGTGTGCATGGAGTAATGTTAGTTTGGATTCTGGTGTGTACACACCAATAGTGTGTGTATATAGGTGTGTATCATATGGACAATGAGTCAGCTACCTCGGTCTCTCTCTTTTGTTTGTTGTCTCTGTATGTCTTTAAATAGCATTTACTTCTGATTCAGTTCTTTAACAATTTAATTGCACTGGATTTGGTTGGTGTGTGTGTGTGTGTGTGTGTGTGTGTGTGTGTGTGTGTGTGTGTGTTCAGTGTCAGTTCAGTAGAGTTATGACCATTAGCATTAGGTCAAAAGGACCAAAGGAAATTAAATGCGTATAGTTATGTCACTGAGGAATATATTTGGGGCAACAGTAATATGACCTCTAGGTAGGACTGATACAACAAACCACGTCACGTCAAATCAAAGTTTAATATCTAATATCTAGATTGCAGGGCAAGCTTGGCTGGTGCATCTCAGAATTTGAGCTGTTAGTGATATTCCACGACCATTAACCTGTAAATATGACTGTGCCCCCCCTCCTCTCTTGACTACCCTCTTTCTGCTCTCAGCTCGTAAACAAGAGATCATAAAGATTACTGAACAGTTGATCGAAGCCATCAACAATGGAGATTTTGAGGCGTACACGTGAGTATGCACGTTTAGGTCTCCGTTGTGAAATAAATAAATAAATAAATAATAATAATACAATGAAATAAAGTTCTTTATATGGAATAGCTGGATGGTTTTTAACTTTTTATCCATAAAAAAAAATCAATTCAGAGCACAGGTGCATTTTAAGATCATCTACCCTTGTGCCTTCCCACAACAGGAGAATCTGTGACCCTGGCCTGACTTCTTTTGAGCCAGAGGCCCTCGGAAACCTGGTTGAGGGAATGGATTTCCACAAATTCTACTTTGAAAACTGTAAGCAGCTGGCACTCTCTGCTTGTTGATCTCATATTTACACCAGATAATCCAACAGACACTTTGTACTAGTCCATCATAGACAAGGGTGAAATCTCAAATATGCAATTCAATTTGTCAACATACAGTATGCAATAATGATAAGCTAGTTTCTAGTGTACATAAAAGGGATAGTGTATGTTCACCAGCCAAAGGGGGCAGAGTAGTGTTATCATAGGACCCTGTAAACATGCACACCAATATGGGGCATGTTATGTAGAAATATCAGTAGTAAGTCATTGGAAACACAATGCTAATTCTGCTAACATATTACTTATGTATACACAAAGCGAGAGGCTTTAAAATACTTGCGATTGGGATTGAGTAATCTTTAGCGGTACAACAACTGACAAATTCTGCAGCAGATTTCGGAGTAAAAGGCCCAAGGAAAAGCTAGTTAAAGGAACAATCCCCGACGTTACAGAAATAATGTTTTGGTTTCAAAGACAACACCAACCCCTGGATCACCTGAAAACTCAGCGAGTAGTCTCTCCATATTCGCAAGCTCCAGATCGCCTAGCTGCTCACAAATGCATAAAATCAAACATGTAAAATAGATTAGAGGCACCTACATTTGGAGAAGAAATAAAGCCACCTTTTCATCGCTACTCATAACCTCTCTTCGAGAGCTCTGCTGTCTGCTCAGCACGGAAGTGACATACACTCACTCACATACACTCGCCCCCCAACCAGTTGTGTGCATAGTTGTAGTTGTGTGTTTTCAATCAAAACAAGTCTGCAGTACCAAATATGGTCAAAACAGAATGGGACAACATCTGTCACTGTCCCTTTAAGGCAGTATTGCGTGACAACAAAGGGTAACTTCCCGACGCACGTTTTTCCTTCTGCCCAGTGTTGAGTAAAAACAGCAAGCCGGTGCACACCACCATCCTAAATCCCCACGTGCACCTGATTGGCGAGGACGCAGCCTGCATCGCCTACATCCGCCTGACGCAGTACATGGACGTCCAGGGCCGGCCGCGCTCCTGCCAGTCGGAGGAGACACGCGTGTGGCACCGCCGCGACGCCAAGTGGCTCAATGTGCACTTCCACTGCTCCGGCGCGCCCGCCGCCCCCCTGCAGTGAACCAAGCCCAGGCCCAGGTAACCTGACAGCCCGGGTGTGTGTGTGTGTGTGTGTGTGCGCGCGCACGGAGAGTCCAGAGAGTCTTTGAGCGGGTTATTAAAGGTACACTAACTAAGCAAGAGTTCTGAGGTCCACTCAGTTTGGCTTGAACACAGCAAACGTAACAAAACCATTTCCTCAAAAACCTTTTGGCACGTTCCGCAGCAAAGGTTTCCATTTGCTGGTGTTTGTGGCCACGGCAGACTATTAACAATAGCTGTTTTTTTCACTGATCGTGTTCAGTTCTTTTGAAACTCATTCGGCTGAGCGGTTTGAAGTTCATTGAATATAACAAATCGTGACGAGTGTCAGCGCAGCCTTGAATCCAAACAAACTCATTGGTTTCATTGGAAGAGCTAATTTATGGTGTGACACTCCCAGACAGAGTAAGCAGGGACTGAAATGTATTGACATCACTTTTGCACCTATAGGGTTTAGATTTAGGATAGCTTGAGGTGAAAATCTTACTTGGTATAACTTTAATGTGTATCTAAAAAAAAAAAGATACCGTATTTATATATATATATTTCCTGCTCTATGCTAGAACAGCTCTCGTACAGTATTTAGTCTGATAGCAATTATTTTGAGGATTGAATGATATGTTAATAGGTAGTGTATGTTGTAAAATGTATAGCTAAGTTAGCCCTGATGACATTCTACAGTCAATATTCTATCAGAATGTTGTTTGCTATTTGCTGTAAATGTAAATAAATAACTCACACGACCTGTTGCATTTATTTCTTTCTCCTTAGCTTTGCCTGAATTCTAAAGCTGATTGGAGCAATTCCTCTCCGTGGTCGGATTGGTGCCTGGAACTTGGAAAGTTGTACAAAACACAAAAAGGTGAAATATATAAATAAATATATATTAAAAAAGCATACTCAAAAGCCGGCGGACTGACCGACCACGCCGACCAACACCTAGCTTGACGTGGGGGTCAACAGACGGCAGGAGCCCTGCCCCTCCCTGCTGACGGTGCATGCTTCTGAAGGCCACTCGCGGGTGCCGTCTTGGTCCCTCTGTCCCACTGCATCCCTGCCATCTCTTCTGATTTCTGTCTAACATCTGGAGAAGTATTAACATTAACACACAAAAAAATAGGAAGTTGTGAACAAGCTTCATGCATCAAGGTTGGGTCGTTAATTATGATAAACGAAGAAAAATACCTTTTTTTTCCCCCTTCGTATCTTTTGCAGGAAGCATGGAAGAGTGAATACTTTTTTTTTTATGTAATGTTTTTGTTCTACAGCTAACAGGTGTGGGTGGTGTTTGTGCAGCGCAACCTTATTGTTACCCAATATCAGAATCAAATGCACCAAAGTGTAGACTTAAAACACCTGTAGGCGATGTGGAGATATTGCGGGTCGATGCTTGTAATCTGTTACTAAAGGGACCGTTTTGTGTTTTTTCTAGCATTCTAATCTGTTTCATTTTTATCTCTTGAATGATGTATTTTAAAGTATTTTGTGTTTGGAAAGGATTTTTTTTTTTTATAAGGGGGACTTAATTTAATAGTGTGTGCATCAATATTTATGTAGGAGGAAAGATTGTTACTTTCAGGGTTTAGGGAGCAGAGGGTAGCATGTGTTGGGCTTTAGGGCTCGATGCATGGAGAGGTCAAATTCAAAACCAATGCACACACACACACACACACACACACACACACACACACACACACACACACACACAGAGAGCAGGTTCCAGGTTCCTGTGCTACAGCCGCAGGTTTAAGATGTAGACCCAAACCTTTGACTGAGCCCATCCTGAAGTTGCAGAAGGCCTCTGTAGCTCTACCCCGCCACCTTCCCCCAGTCTGAGAAAACCAGAAGCATGGACACACTCACCCTTATTACCTTTTTACTATGTATTATTGTTGGATGTTTTGGCATAGGCACGTTTGTTTTGTTTAGAGTAAAATAATCTAATGGCCTGTACTGTTTTTTTGGCACAGAAACTTGAGACTCTATGCTGTTGAGTTCACTCCTCTGAGGCAGTGAACCGTTCTGCAACTTCAGGTTATGCTCGCCCAGTCCTCCCCTTCTCCTTCCCCGCACCTTACCTCCATACGACCCCCGCCCCCTCAAAATAAACCTTCCAGCCCCCTGCTTTCACTTTTACCGTTGTGAACGCCGCTAACCAGCCTCATTGTTCTTCTGCTTGCCCCACTGTGTGATGAAGATGATAATGAAGAGGTCTCCCTTTATGCCTGTCTCTTGTTCGGTGTTCTTTATCAAACAAATGAAAAAACAACAAGCTGTATATCTGTGTCTTGCCTTGCTGTTCTGGCACTTAAAAAAACAAAGCATGTGACGAGGAGAATGCAGCTCGGGGGAAGGCCTGCGCTGGGCCTGCACAGCAGGCTGCACACGGGGGCCACACTGGCGTTTAATGGAATCAGTCCCTTTGTCTTGGTTTTGGGTGTAAATGTAGTAAATGTGTTCTTACTATTATGTATATCTCTAGATTGCAGCTAATCCAACTTGTTGTTAGCTGGAAAATGGGGAGGGGCGGGGGTGGGAATGAATAAATAAATAGGGTGTAGTTGCCAGTATTTTGTTTTGTTGATTTTATAATTTTTAACTCCAGTCATTATCCCTGTAAACACACGCGCACGTACACACCCACACACACACATACTCGCAACAAGCACACAAGTTGTATTGTAACAACCACCATCGCACAGACACATTTGCCACAATGTTCTCCTATAAGATGAAAAAATAAAACATATCTCTGTGTCAATGGTTAACTTTTGGACACCGTTTTTTTCACTGTGTTGTAAAGACTCAGAGTGTGTGACCAAGTTCCTACCACTTGGGGTTTGAGACTCGCCACCAGCCCCCACTCTGTGCTACTCTGCTCCGTAGTAACTCAACCGACCATATCACCTGTACAGGTTCCATCTTATATCAAGTCACGTGTGAAACCTGCCCTACTGTATTGAATGCCTGTACTTCTTAGTTCTGGGACAACGCCCATATGCCATGAAACTGTGTTCCCGCACCATGACGATGTGTTGTAAAACCAGTACTGAAACGTGATGTTTTTTTTTTAAGGCTCTGAGTAGTTCTAATTGTGAATCTCATACATTGTGTGCACTCACACACAATCATGGGAATGTAAAAAAATAAAAATACAATGCCGTTTACTTCAACTACAAAGCAAGGTATCTAAATGGAAGCTAATGTACTAAAGTACTACTGGGAAAATGATAACATGGAGGCCAAAGTATTCACACAATTTCGTTTTTTTGATTAAATGATTAATATGAGGCTAAAAGTGGTGATATAAATGAATTAAAATGAAGATTAATAACAATTAAACATTTTGCCTAAATGTTAGAACATCAGTGATCCAACCAAGCTGAATCACCTATTTAGTTACCCTTTTCACCTAATGTAACTGAATTTGAAGTATGTCCTAAAGTTGTTCAATTATTTTGGATTTAATATACAACTGACTCAACACTGTAAAACGAGGGTCACGATTACGATTATTAAAAAAAAAATAATTTGCTTATAGTATGTATTGCCTCTTATTAATCTTGATTAAAAAATAAAATCCCTATTTTACTTCGTCTGAATACTTTAGCCACTGACTGGTGTAGACAGATATTAGATACTGTAGGACAGGATAAACACCTTGATATACTTACCTAAACATATTTTTAAAAAGGATGACTAAAAACCACAAACTTAAACAGCAACACTATATATGCAGTTTTACAAATGGAAGAAATATGCATGTCTACTCTGATATTTTTCACTGTCTGTGTTTACTTAAAGCCCCTATGGACAAGGCTGTTGTGTTAAATATAAAAAAATATATTGTACAGTCTAATCTGTAATAAAAAAATATGTTATTGCTATTTATATTAGATCCATGGAAGCCTTGGTTTCACCATGCCACTTTTGGCTCATAAGGGTTGGTGCACCCTGCAAAGGATCAATTTACATCACAAAACCTGAGGTTACATTGGCTTCTGTCAATCAGCTATACTAAAATTTGTTATTTGTTAACTATTAGTTCTAGTTGCGTTACCAATTTGATTACTTTACTTTCAAAAAAATGTGTGGCTACAGAAAAAAGTCAGATGTTGTCCGTAGGGGCTTTATAATGTTACTTGCATCCTCAAGGTTGATGATATGGCTCTGTCTCAAATATTGAAATTAAGTGATATTGTATGTCACATTAGGAAAATTAACAAAAGCCTTAGGATGTCATGTACCCCTTTTATTAGTAAATTTATTGCATTGTAACCATATAATAAGGGGCTACATTTGTCTGTACTCCGATTTTCATTTGGATGCTGGATTTTTTTGCATGAGCATACAATAAAATGAATGAATTTAAAACTATCAAGTGTTTGTTTGAATGTTGGATCATAATGGCTTTGTTATTGAAAAAAATGAAGAGTATTTAATAAATAAATAAAAAGATTTAATTATTTGTGTTTTTCTTGAAACCATCATCATCATCACTTCTATTTTACTGGGGTCACGGATCCAATGAGGGTCCAATGAGTGCTAAATTACTTGACAAGAACAGAAATACAACCTTATCACCTTATCCACTACACTTCAACATGATGTGATAATGTACTTCCAATACTCATAAACACTCATATGTGTAAATATACACACAAACACACACAGAGTAGGCTTCTATATAGCCGATAATGCCAAGTCCGATGCAACATATTTGCATTCCTCTAGAAATGCGTGTTATGAATATGCTTCTTATTTGGGGTTCCCTTGACCTGAACCTGATAAACCTGATAAACCTCCATTAGGCAAGCAGGGGGGGGGGGGGGGGGGGGTAGGGACCCCCGACATTTACAAAAATAAAGTGGAGTGCCCGGGGGGATTGTTTTGTAGGAGTTTATCGGGGGAAGGCACCGC
>JAOEHI010052874.1:0-16001 GCA_025447815.1 Percopsis transmontana | reverse complement strand
TGGATTCGGTATTGTTTCATTGTTCGCCGTGTGTGTGTGTGTGTGTGTGTGTGTGTGTGTGTGCGTGCGTGCGTGCGTGCATGTGTGTTTGTAGAGAATAAAGAGAACAGTTCCTTGGACAAATCCAGTCTAAATAATCACCCAGTCCTGGCCGACCACATACAACACACCCCTCCCATGTGGCTTTATTAGTGCCGCCGCTAATGAAGCCGGCTGAAACACAGGCTGAATGCAGCCAGGAAGGTGACTCTCTTCTCAGTGTTAGATTCCAAAGGAACAACGCTGATTGGTTGAAAACGGCAGGAACGCAAGCCGCTCCAGTATCCGGGCGTTCCTCTTGCCCCTCCGGGTCTATTTATGGTCTGTTTATGGAGTTCATGGACAACACTGGAGTTCTATGACTTCCAAATTATAGATTATCAACAGTAGTCGATACTGGGAGAAAATATTGTAGGTTTTGGTCTTTTCGTAGGCCATGTTGACAATAAGGAAAACATAAAATTGCATGCAATTACACATAGGGTGGTTTTCTTGTAGAACACCCACCTATTATATATCTGTTGTGTAATCATTGACCTCTATGGGATGGTAGGATTGAATATACCTCCTCGCTGCTGGTGTCATTTATCAACAGGCTCCTGGCACAAGCAACAGGGACAGTAACCACGGGAGCAGCAATAATAGCACAAACAACTGAAGGTCTATTGCAGTTCATTTGGGCTTCTGTAAAAACACGCTGCAGGAAGATTTCCCTGGACGACACAAGCCATTATTTTGCATTATGTAACATGTATTTTTTATGCTGTGGGTTTGTGAATTCATTCATTCATGAATTCATTCAAGTGTGCATAGGCATGTGTGCACAGAGCCACATGGACACATATGTATGTTTTGTAAATGGGCTTGTTTGATGAACTTCATAATTATATTGCATGTGCATACAGTCTCTGAGTACATGCGTGTGCGTGCGTGTGTGTGGGTGTGAAATAATGAGCAGAGATTGTACTCTCAATTTTCAGCTCTTCAGTTTATTCCTCCATTATTGCACCGACTTCAACAAACTGCAGAAGAAGAAAAGCCTTTGATTAAGAAACAAAACCCAATGTAAACAACAGGCTAGCACATTGCTTTTTATCCAGAAAGAATCCAATTCAAATTTGAAAAACAAAGACATTGGCTACAAACTGTAACACTTTGAATGTGCAACTGCTTGAGAGGTTTGTTTGAAGACAGCATGGCAAGTATGAGGCTGAGCCACTGAAAGAAACTGTATAGAGTCTGCTGATTGAGACTGGAGCCGTGATAAAATGCTCCATTAGGTCAATTTCATAAATAATGTTTTTTGCTTATGAAAGGCCACAAACCTGATTAGCATAACCATGGTCTTTGTTAAAAAACTTGTTTGGATGGAAAGAACAAACAATGTTTCAGGGAATAATTATTATTAATAATAATTTCAGGAAGTAAATATTGATAATATGATGATAATATTGAAAAAAAAAAGCTGCATTAACCCTTACGTGCCCCACCCCATCCCACTCTCCTACCCTCCTGTGTGTGTGTGTGTGTGTGTGTGTGTGTGTGTGTGTGTGTGTGTGTGTGTGTGTGTGTGTGTGTGTGTGTGTGTGTGCGAGAATGAGGGTATGAGTATTTGTCTATTCATTTTCACAGGCCTGTTATACTATGCAATCTACTTTTATAAATTGGTTGTAATTCTTTTTATATGTACATTGTTTACATATTATACTGATTCTTTATATTAGAGATCATTTCTTCATAATAAGTCAGTAGTAAGTTGTATCCGTTGAATAAAGTGCATTTTATGTCTCTAGTCTGAAATGGTCTTAAATATGTCATTCTTATGTCATTCTTATGCCCCTGTTATATCATTCTTATTTACTGCATAATTTACTTATATATAAATAAATAGACTAAATAAATGTAAACCATTGTGTCTGTCTTTATTATCAGTTTTCATGTATATGTTTATGTTTTGGTGAGAAAGAGACTGTTTGGAGAGGAATTCAGACAAACATTCTAAATCACGGTTTCTGTATTTTTTTACACTGATCACTAAATTGATCATAACTTTTGAACAGTTAAGGATATTCCCATTCCGTTCTTTTGTTAGATAACACACAAAATGCTGAGTATTTCATACACTCAAATCTTTTCTTTATCTTGTGAGAAAATATGCAAAAAATCAATTTATTTGTGAAGGAAATGAAATGTGACAATTTTTGGACTATACATTTGGAGAGGATTTTTAAATATTTCATAACTGAATCAAGATTACCATTTTACACCATTTTATAGTTCCCTTCTGATTAAAATGGTATGTATATCTCATTGATTGTATGTAATATACTCAAGAAATAGTTTTTTTGTGTGTGAGGTGGTCATCCAGCACCAGAAAATGGAATGTTCCACACGGGCATGAAAGGGTTTTAACTGTAGCATATAACTTTTATGGTCACTTTTAATTGCTATTAATGTTGTAATTGGTCTCCTCACGCCTTTGTACGGGTGGGTCCTGAAACGAAAAGTTAAAGGTCTGCTGAAATTCCAAAGACGTCAATGTTATATTGTAGCATGGATCTAAGCAGTTCATTGGCTGACAATTAGAGCATTGCACCAATCAGCATGCATAAAAGGCAACGGGGGTATATTTAAATAGCTTTACTAACCCACCCCCGCTCCATTTCCACCTGTATAGATCCACATTTATGTACATGATAGGGGTATTACTTCATGACATGTAGATGTATTTTTCTCACATGTGCAGTCCATAAAAGCAGATCTATCACCGGTGTATAAAATGTTAGCATGCTTACTGTATATACTTGTAATAAAGCTGAAAATATGCAAGAGTTGTCCTGACTGAAAGTGTTTTAAGTACAATAGTTTGATGGATGGACCTCTGTAGAGGCGAAGGCAGCAGCTGAGAAAATAATCTCATACCTGCTCAACCATTTTGTGAGGGTAGGATTTATAGGAAACCTTTAAGGACATTTCTATCAACACCTTGGGCATTTTGTATTAAAGCTTATATGTGCCAGAGTTTTGTGTTACATAATAAAGATTTTATTAACATTTGAAGAGCCTTTATATAGATGCAGCACAGCATATCACTCTTGGCAGAGTGGAAACTGTTTTATGGCACTAAAACTCTCAAATAAAAGACTAATATAATTCCTTTTGGCTGGGTGTTCCGCCTAACCTATTGCATGGTGACAGAAACCCATATAAACTGCTATATAAAATATCTCCATTTTGTCGCACATCAAGTCATTGTTCTCCCACATCACACCAATGAAATAGCAGTGTGAAAGACAAAAGGGAATTCTACAGTAAGTAATTCTACAGCTGTTGTTTATTTATGTTGTGACATTGCTACTTCATTGATTTTCTTTGTTTAAATAATGAATGACGCATGACATATAGCATCAAACACTGTGAGCAGATTAACATTGCATACGTGGGCTCTTCTTCTTCATAATCTCAGTTATGTCCTTAGATTATGGAAGAAGGTGACATTAAATGTCACCGCAGCAGTAGACTGCCTGTTTAGAACAGCCTGTATTACCTGATGCCGCGTTTACTTAAGAATGTTCCAAGTGGTTCTCTATATAAGTCTATATTTTCATTGTTTGATATAATGACATGATGAGACCAGAACTCACTAAATCTTTCTCTTCTTTTGTCAAAAAGCACCGTAGGATTTTTACGGTACTCACAAATAGTTAAAGGTGCTGTAGGTATGATTTAAGAGCTATAAAAAAAGATGGAGGGGGTCGGCTTTTGGGTTGTTGATTTTCAAAATCTTGCTCTCCTTCATTCTTAGCTAGCTCTCGTTGCAACTCTCACACCCTACCTACAGCAGCTTTAGTGTATACTAATCCTATCCTAAGCGGACTGTGTCCACATGGGGTGGACACAGGGTGCTCGCAGGGTGCTCGCAGCCCCTTGCACTCTGGCACAAGCACGCACACACACACTGTGTCTGGGCAGATTATTGTCAGGGTCCTTGAGAAAAGTTTTGGACTTAAGGGAACTTTAATACGCCCCTCTTGACAACCCCCCCCCACCAAATCCACTGGCTCAGTTTCAGTTGGTCTACACAAGCAGAACATCGGGCAGTCCATCTCTCCCTCTCGACCTCTCCTTCCCCCCATCGCCCTCACTATCTCTCCCTATCCCTCCCCCTGTATTGCCCAGCGGTCCCAGACAGGTGGAGATAGATAGATAGACAGCGTGTGTTTGGGAGTCCTTGGCTGAACTGCGAAAGTGCTGACATGGCACTAAGCCTTCTAACAGCACTATGACGCCTCAATCTGTCTCTCTGTCCATACACACGCACACACAGATGCACACTATGTACACACACACACACACAAAATATACAAACACACACGTATGCACACACCCAAATAAACAAAGACGGATGGATTAGTACACACAATCACAAACAGGGGCTTAGACTGGTGTCTAAGGGTTGAGAACCATACACACATGAATCAAGGGTTACAGTTCACACGGAAAACAGACGCATTCAAACAGGTGCAAGATGACCAAACACAAACAGAAAGACACGAACACTTTTGCTCACACACACACACACACACAAACCATATTGAATCACTCTAGTTTGCAGTGTCATACACACTGAGACACACTCTCGCTGCAACACACTCATGTGTAAATGTGTATCATGCACACACTCCCTCTCTCTGACTAACACACACACACACACACACACAGGCATGCACAGCAGCTGAGTGATGTCGGAGTGTGTTTCACTTTGGCGTGTTAAAGTGAGTCATCTATCCTGCAGCTTCATTACAACCTGCAAGGACAAACACTATCTCTCTCTCTCTCTCTCCCTATCTGTCTCCATCCCTCCCTCTCACTCACTATCTCTCTCTCTCTCTCTCTTTCTATTCCATTCCTGTTCTTTCACTCTGTCTTGGTCCTGCTTTCTTGTTCTCTTAAGTCAAGTCGCGATCCATCTCCCAATATCTATTTTTCAAATCACCGCTTTCTTCTAACCATATAGACAGACAGTATGTACATATAGTACAGTATACATGTATATAGATAGTAGTAGATATATACTGTATGATGTGTGAATTAATTGAATTATATCGTTTTATATATACAAATGAGTTCTTATTTTAATAATGAATGAATGAATGAATTAAATAAATTGTTGATTGATTTATTGGTTGGACCGGTGTGAAGTGTACAGGCGTAGAACAAGATAATGAGGGCATGGTTTTAGAGGTCACATATAGGTTACACATAGAGGAGGGCAAGACAGTGATGTGCTCCGAGGCAACAGAGCAGACCGGTGTTTGGAGGCTACTGTACATGCTGTATGCGCTGTGTTCTCTACTCTTTTAGGGCTCCAGCAGAAAGCCGGGGAAAAGCCCTACCCTACAGACAACATGAATCATGCATGGCAAAAACCTCTTATTCTCTAAATTTTAAATGGCCAGCTTCTTTCAAAAATAACCTGGTCTGTGTAGTATTATAAGAATCTATGTGGGCTGGAGACAGTGGTGTGTCTCATCCAGCATGGAGAGGACACAGGCCTCTGTTCTCCCCAGATCCAAGCACATGAGAACAATGTAGTTTTATTTCATTATATATTTACAGATATACTAATTTACAATGTATAGTAATTGGTTTAGTAAATGCTGTTTTTGTGGCTCCATTATTATGATCTATTGTGACATATAATATTATCTTTCCATTGGTCTGGTCTTGGAGATAAGTTTTCAGCAGGATAGGACTTTTTTTCTGCATCTCAGTAACTCAACAACTGGGAGTCTTGGGCCTTCACCTCCCTCTAGTGGTGGAAATCCATCCACAAGCACTTGTGTAGTATTTCTGCTGCTGATGTTCTATAGTGCTGCTATGTTTACACTGTATAGGAACTGATGAGGGGCATTGATCCAAGTTTGTGTCTTGTCTGCCTATAAGGTGGCCTAATAATGTGTTGCGATAAAATAAATGATCAATGACTATCAGAAACTGATGACTAACTGCTTTAACTGTTGAAACTCTCGGATCTTACATGCTCTTGGGTTTCCCCGTAGCTGTAAGGACACACCCTTGCTTTTGTTTGACATGTATGAACCAATTTATCCGAAAATGTTTTTTATACTGTAACGTTAGTACGTTACTAGAGAATGGTCTCCACCGGCCTGCAAAACTAGGCGTCATTGGATATACTGTATAGACGCATCAGCTCCAACATATGAGAGCTGATCGAAATACAATATAACAGTTATAAAAATGTAATAACTTAAAATGGCAGTTAATAGTCCTGCCTTATTAATGTTTCAGGAATGGGGTTGAGCCAATTCAACAGTTAGGCACACAAGCTATTCAGCATTAGTCATCTTATCATATCACACAGCTAAATAAAAGGTTGGGTAAGACATGTGCATTTTTTTTACATTTTATTATTATTCATTAATATATCATTATTATAGATTATAGGTCTTATTGTATTATTATTATTATTATTATTATTATTATTATTATTATTATTATTATTATTTTAGGCCATGTACGGTAGCCCATATAACGCCAGCCTAAAGAGGTGGATAAGCTCTGTGCTATTTCTTCTATTTTATTCTATGGTGTCTTTTCTGGTCTCATTTATTTAGCCATTTAGTCTATTCTGTCGCAAGCGAAAAAATGACTCCTGATCTGTGTTCACCTACTCTGGAATGTACTAATACTCATGGAAGTTACAGTAGCCTAACAAGCCGATGCCATCCATGTGGCGTCATGAACACTCCTACTTTTACGGACTGTACTGAACTATGCACGTTTGGGCGGACAGTTTGGAAATACTTCCTTCTCGTTTACTGTTGGCTAGGTAGCAATGTAGGCATGGCATTATAATCGGGGGTAACGTTAGCTAACTTATTTCAACTGTGAAGTTTGTCAACATGGATGCCTCTGGAGCTTTCGGGCCCACACATCGCCGTAGAAGGGCGACTATTTCGACAGGGAGTCTGCAGCCGATTAAAGAGGGCTCTATTTCGGCTTATCAAACGACAGAGACCGCTGACGGCAACGAAACCTTTAAAAGGCACAATGGGGCACAGCCAGCTCAATCTAAAACCAAGAACGAGAAAAGAAAACGACGGGATGGCCACAGTGTGAACTTGAGGTAAGACTTTTGTTGTTTTATGGAAGCTTGTTGCAGAAACATAAAAGTACTAACGTTAAATTAAAATGCATTCGTGTTTTCCCACTATGATGTAGGCCTACAAGTGCAGGCATATCTCTGGCCTGACGCAGCTCTGCTCTGCTTATTATTTTATATTTCTAAGAAGCACTGTTTGCTCAAACAGCCTATCCTGTTACTGTTGCCCCTGGCTTAGCCTATAGAACAATATTGCTAATTTTTGAAAACTTAAATGTTGTTATTTTAAAATCCCTGTGGTAATACACTAATTGTTTTGTTGTTGTTCTTTGCTTGGTGTAGCTAAATGTGTAACTAATCTATTATGTCTAACCTTTCATTCCATCATGTTTCCTCTCTCCTGCAGTTGTCACCTGCTACAGGAGTCTCTGTTGAGCTCTGCCAGTGGTTACAGCAATTATAGAGGAATTCTCAACTGGTGTGTTGTCATGCTGGTAAGAAACAACCCTTCTCACCCTAGAAAGAAAGACAAAAAGAGCAGCCCTACATACAGAATACAGACACGGTATGGTTTACTAGTAGTAAACCATAATAGAGAATGTATGAGGCAACAACAGCAAAGGCAAAACATTAACTTACTGTAAACTGCCTGATGCTTAACGTTGTTTGTTGTTACATTTCAATGTTCATGATTACAGTTTGCATCAGATATGGTTGAATACTAACAGAAAATACATTTGAGTTCTAGGTTATAAAACAATTCTAAACAATTAGTTCAGGATTTAGAATAGAGAATATTTTACTGTACAGTGAGTCTAAGACGGTTTAAGGTATTGATGAATAAACAGATAGATGGATAGATAGGTAGATAGATAGATGACAGTAGGCTATACTTCCAATCTCACAAGCACACTGGATTAGGTCTGGGCAAAAGCTCCGTGTCAAACTCATCTTCCTCTCAGTATGTGAGATACAGAGCTATGGAGGACCAAATAAGACAAAGGGTGGAGAAGGGTTTAGGCCAGCGAAGGTTGCTTTCCGCTAATCCAGGCTCTGAACACAGACCACGGTGCTCATCTCTGGAGGTTTTTCCCCATCCCCAATGTACGAGAGAGCCTCTATGCCTTTGTGTTGGGTAATGATATATTACAATGCTCTGGGCAGGAGGCAGAGGGGAGGAAAGACAACAGGGGGATGAGGAGGAGGATGAACTGCTAGAGAATAGACATGAGAAGGGCTATAGGGAGAGGTGGAATGAATGAATAAGCAGGAAGAGAGCCAAAAAAAGGCAAGAAGAGAGATGTAAGGAAAGATGTCAGACTAAAAGAGATGAAATGGAAGACTTGCAAGCCAGTGGTAGTCAAGAAGAAAAGTACATAGTGAGATTAGGAAAAGGGAAACGTAAAATGTGATCAAAATATCGGGGGGGTATTAGAATCCTGACTCCTCACACAGACACACACAGACACACACACACACACACACACAGAGACACACAGACACATAGTTTGACTGAATTCTTTGCATTGCAGGTGCTGAGCAATGCTCGCCTTTTCTTAGAAAACCTGCTTAAGTAAGTAACCTTACTGTTTGTTATGTAGGAAAGTGTATGTATTAAATGAATGCATTTTTGATGGTTAACAAATGATTACCATTTCTTAATACAGGCGAACTGTAATGATAAAAATTCACAAATGTCCAGTTATTTCCCTCTAAAGCAGTAGCTACTGTATTTGAGAATATATAAATACTGTAAGAACAACAGAACATTGATGAATAACCATTTTCAGCTATCTGTTTATTTGCATCACACTCTCTGCCAAGGTTCACAGCTTTATCTGGCTTTTTGTTCATCAGGTATGGTGTTCTGGTGGATCCTATCCAGGTGATTTCCTTGTTTGTGAAGGACCCCTATAGCTGGCCAGCACCATGCCTAGTAATCGGTAGGTCCACTGCTAAAGACAACATAGTTCAGCACTGAACTATGTGACAAATACTGTGTGTTGCAAACTATACTCTTTAGGTATAGTATAATAGCCTGTTATTAATATGAAATTGTCTTGTAATTATTTGGAATTAACACCTAACAGTATAACAGCAGTATAATACTATACAGTATAATACTCCATATGCTATATTAAAGCAATCTGCTTTGTTTAATAGAGCACACAGTCAAACCATGCATCCACATACATTTACAAATACACATAATGCTACTACTGTTGTTAATAAAAAAGTACAAAAATATATCTTGCATGAAGTGTGATACAACACAATTGTTGTGGTTTAATCATATTTGTCTGTGCTACTTTTTAAATGTTAAACAACATTAATAAAATATGAACTTTTCAATTAAATGTGATGGTTGAATATTTAGAAATCACTGCCATAGAAAACATGTAATTTGATACTTAGTAGTAGACTATCTATGTCTATGCACGTATTTTACACAACTGCTCATTTAGGCATGGATGAATGGGTGGCTGGATAGACGCTCATTGTAAATTAGAGTCACACGATAGGACAAGAAATACAATTTTGTGCCATTAGCAACTGTAGTGCTGTAGCCATCTTAACGAACAGCAGCCCATCAGAATACTAGAATTTATTATGGCTTTGATGTGTAACTGTTGGATATTATCAAATCTGTGTGTTGCTTCAGTTTAGACATTGCATCCTAAAAACAAGAGGCAGGCATGTTGCAAGATGTCTTAGCCAAGAAAGTGGCTAAGCTAGGAGAACATTACAACAACATTATCAACATTAACTAACGTTGACAATAAACCAGGTTCATGCTTGGAATATCGTCAGGACTGGTCTCTGAACCTCTGACCCCTGGTTGAAGGGTGTCCAGGATCCAACCCCAGCAGCACTCTTAGCAATATCTCAAACATGTACTCCAGATGACTGGGGTATAACTCAGTCTCAACAGATAGCAGCATGCGCTGGCTAGCTCCCCAAGGTCGGTGAGGATGGGGGGACACCTTTAATCACAATCCCAACGCCGCCTGGGCGTTCAGAGATTGCCGTACCCCCCACTGCACAGCGTAAACGGTCATCATCTGCTGTGCTAGCACCTCCTGTGGTACAGCAGCCTGGGCATCCTATAACCATGGTAACAAGTACAGTTCTCCTGAAACACACATTCTAAATGTAACTAAGCCTTAGGCAGACTCGTGGACTACCGCTCGTTTTTCTCAGTCAGGACACTGCTATACAATATAGGACAAGAATATTACTGTATACACCAAGAATATACACAACGTGCAAATACTGTACCCTGCCCAAAGTACTACCACTGCCTACATTGCTACTGCAGGATGAATACTAAGATGTATACATTACATTACATATGGAATATAAGGACAAGGAGTTCACCAGTAGGGAAAATCAGTTTGTTTGCTTTTTACCTGTGTTTGACGTCAGAGGGCTATCCCCTGCATGCGTGTGTGTGTGTGAGTGAGCTCTGTCACTCTGGCAGGTGGTGTGTGCTGTGTAACACATATGCTTTGTTAGTTCTGGCTCATTTCATTCATAAGCTTCTGCTGTGTGAGCATGTGTGTGCTAGTGTGTGGGCCGGCGGGGTCCTCGCCTCACGGGACAGGTGGCTGACCGCACCAGATCACGCAGCCCCGCCGCAGCTCTACTTCGGCTGATACTGAACGTTGCACGGCTCCCTTATCGCAACGTACTGTATATCACGCGCTGATGTCGATGTTCAGGGTGAAATATTCAGTTTGGAACATGACGTTCTCACCCATTGGGTTGCATTGTTCCTCAAAGAAATACCTACAGTGATTCATTATTTATTACCTGAAACAGACTGTAATGTTAGCCTTAACTTAAATTGTTGTTTTTCAGTATCCAATGTGTTCATCCTGGTGGCCCTCTACACGGAGAGACAACTGTCCATGGTAAGTTTATCGATATTGGGTGGCATTTGAAATATGGTACAATGAGCATCATAAGCGTATTTACATACTTAAATGGGGGGGTTATTCTTCTAAAACTTTATTTTACATCTGATCAACCTTTACCTGTGTATTACTATTTAGGGGTATATTTGCCCATGCTTCTAAAAACTTACAAACGTAGGCAGAATGGTCAAATGTCAGTGGTTACGCTATATCTGAATGCATTTTCAGTTGCAAGTGATAGTGAGGTTTTACTGTAAGAATGCTGTTTCTCGCCCTCCAGGGTTCATTCAGTGAGCGCGTGGGGCTGTTTGTCCACTGTTTCAACCTGTCAGTCATCCTCAGCTTTCCTGCTGCTGTGGTCTTATTGGTCCCCTCCATGACCCCAGGTGAATATAATGTACCTCTAGTCAACTCAGCAGCCCTGCTGCCTTGCTGCCTGCAAATATATTACGCTATAGTACGCTATAAGCACACAAGCCATTGTACCTGCTAGAACTGTGTTCTGTGCCCCTGTAGTGTTTGCTATTCTCTAACTAATATCTAAACTAATGTGAGTGTTAGAATATTGCATGTTGTATTATTGGACAGTGTTTGTTTGGCGGTGCGATATTAGCCAAGTAGGGGCGACATTTATATCTTTGCCCATTATAGTTATAGCAGAAGAGGGAATCTCTCATCCCATGTCATCATTAGTCTGTTAGCGCTAATGGCAGCATTTGGCGATGGCTGGCTTATATCCAGGCATCTCTGAGATGCAGTGCGGAGGCAGAGAGGAGAGGAGGTGCCAAGCCGGGCGTGGTTTACAATAGACGGTCATCCAAGGGTCACGTTGTCTTGTCTTCATTAGACTGCCTGACAGAAGGCGAAGCTGCCCTCCGCAGGCACATAATACACTCTAGGATAAGCGCCAGTAACAGACTAGGATTATATTTAAGAAAACATGGATTGTGTGTATAGAATTCTAATATTGAAGGGCTTTACAGAAGGGATGACTGGCATGAGTTGAGAACTTCCTGGTATTTGTGAGTCACTAGGCCTGTAGGTGAACATACTGTATCATGTCATCTACATGGATTAAACGCTTTTACCTACCTTTCTATGGCTTCTTCTTCCCTTCACTCTTTCTCTCCTCTCCTCTTCTCTCCTCTCCTATCCTCTCCTCTCGTCACCCCTCCAATCATCTGTTCTCTCTCTTGGAGGCGGAGGAGTGAAGGAGTCTGTCCATCTGTGTGTCTGTTCTCCTCCCAGCGCCGTTGTTAACACAGGAAGGGCAATAACAGAGGGCAGGTGCGTGTGTGTGTAAGTGTGTACGTGTGTGTGTGTTGAGTGTCGTTGGCACCCATCTCTGTTTCTCTGGCAGTAAGATAATGAATTGTAAGTTTGGGATGTGATATCAAGCTTGTTAATTTAAATTTTAATGAATATATTTAAAGGGTATAGGCGACAAGCTGCTAGCTACCATGTGTTGGCCTTATCTTTTCCTTTCCGCTGCTTTTCCATGTGTTGTACAAGTTTGCTCCAAGCATTGCTTTCAACTTCTAGGGACAGGCTGAGATTTCTGTAATGTAAGCCACACTGTTAAAGTCGGAGGGTGGATGGCGAAAGCAAGTGCGAGCCAGAGGGAAAACACACGCAGGCGAGAACAGGGTAGACGCTATAAGCGATATTTAATAATTGAACTGACAACAAACAGTGGTGTAAACACCAAAAATGACCAACGGCACCTAGTGCCGTTGTTGAACTTAAGCATTCACTATCTCATTGGGACAATGAGATGCACCTGGGAGTGCTAATCACCCCCAGGCGTGGAGTATGGTCGAGAGGCACGGTGCGCGCACGCACCTGTGCGCGCTGATCGTGACACACACATACTGTACGCCTATACGCTTTGCACTGTGCACAACAACCACAGCCTTATGAAAGCGGTAAACCACAGCTGTGGCTGGTGCGTAACCTTATTAATATAGGTACTGTAACACAGTTTTTATTTTCCCACCTAGCAATGTTGTTGCAGTGGATAAACAAGGTGTGGATAAACAATGCTAATCCAGTGTTAGTTCAGCTACGACTGGTGGTTTCTGATTAGCACATAAATATTTAAATAAACTGGTATGCAGACGAAGGCATGTATTGAATGGCTACCTCTAACATGGCTAAGAACAACGTGGTGAAGTAAAGAAATAAAATTAAAATTCAGAATGCAGTTTAACATCTAGCATTCTCAAAAACACGTTGAAAATGGGATCTTGTAAGTAAGAGAGTATTTACCTGGCATGATTCTCCTGTGCAGCCTTGGCTCCCTGTGTGTATTTGTGTAGGCTAGTTAGCTGTCTAAAGCCACATAGAGCCAGAGAGACAGATGGCGAATGAATGGAATCTGCTGTAGTCTGATGCCAGGTGTGGCGACCTCTACCTCACCCTGCTGGCTCACCTTGGTAATGTCTATTTGTTTACGGGTCCATGTTTGAGCACATTTATCTATGTCTTTGCCCTTGCGTTTGTGTCTCTGTGTGTGTGTACGCGTGCGTCCGTGCAGATGGATTTATTCTGTGTGCATCTGTCCGTCGGTACATAGTTTCTGGGTGCAAAATACAGTATGTTGATTAACTTCACATCAAAGCATCTCTTATGTTGACCTATACGCATAAACACACACACATACTTCAGACGTATGCGTATCTATTATTGGGGTATTATCCCGTCCTTGGCATAGGCAGACCACTGCGATGATTTATTTTACTGGACTCACTTTGCTTGTAGACGATCCAAGGATGACCTCTGTTTTTCCTCCCCTTCCCTCTTTCCCTGTCGCCTTGCTTCCCTTTATCTGCCTCTTCATTGCCGATAAGATGGTTTTAGAACCTCTAAAACCCGTGTTTATCTGTCTCTCTCAGTGGGCAGTGCGTTTGCTCTGGCTACCTATACCATTCTCCTGCTGAAGCTGTACTCCTATAAAGACGTCAACAGGTGGTGCAGGGAGCTCAGTACTTTCAAGGCCAGGAAACTGGTGAGATCCTTATCCTGTGAGTTACACACACACACACACACACACTTTACATGAGTAAGCACACCAGGGCTGGTTTAACATATAAATTCTGAATGTAGATTTTTGCATTAAAATTGGAATTTGGTCAAAAAATGGTGTTGACCTCAGACCTGAATGAATTTGACCTGTTGTTTTCAGCAGGCCCATGTTGCTGCAGTGACATCTAATGGTACAATTGTAACACTGTAGCTGCTGCACATTTCCTGCTAAAAATTATTTTGCCTGCTGTGAATGAGTATCACAATTTATACTACTTAAGATATATATACACTACTTAAGAACCAAGATCTACAATTTACAATTAGGTCATTTAGCAGTGTTTTTATCCAAAGCGACTTACAATTACATGGTGCTATTACATGGAGCAGGTAGGCATCTTACTCAAGGCTGCTTACAGGTAGGCCAACTCTGGGGCTTGAACCCATGACCTTCTGGCAACACCTAGACCGCTAGACTATCCTGCCCCCCAGATCTGCAACAAATGTTATATGCTGTTATATAATTCTGTTTTCTCTTGATGACCTGTATCATAAGTAATTATATTAGACACACTAAATAACTACATACAGTATGTCATTATTAAAGCTCAAGTTTAACCACAGGTCCTGCAGCACAAAGCTCTAGTGGAGGAGAGCAGCAGGTCTGTTACCCTGGAAACCTCACACTAAGAGGTACTGTCATTTTAGCTTAGTTCTGCTTGTCTTACAGTATCTTATATTTTAGTTTAGTTTAGCTTATTCTAGTCCAGTCTAGTTTAGTTGTCGTTCGATGTTAACTTATTGTATGTTTAATGGTACAGAAACAGATGTGTAGTTACAGTAGAACAGACAAGCATTTGACTTCAAATAAAAGTGAATTTTGTTTAATTATACACTTGGATGCATCTTCAGGTTGACCTCTGGGCTCTCTTTCATCTCTTCCCCATAGATCTGTACTACTTCGTGTTTGCCCCAACACTGTGCTACCAGCTCAACTTTCCTCGCTCTCCCAAGATTCGCACTAGCTTCCTCCTCAGGAGACTGTTTGAGATGGTGAGAAGGACGGATCTGTGACATGTCTGGACTAGCTTGTTTACTATGCTTAGATACACACTCAGCTACCACTATTGTTTGAATATGTCAGTATTCAGAATCACTATAGAATATCTTCAGTCAATGTTGACATAATATCAGTTAGGAAGGTATTATTTGGGATATTAACATATTCACAAGTTTTATATATTCTTTTTAATAGAGGAGTACACTAGTTGTGTTGTCTTTTGTATAACCCCTGTAAGTTCCGCATGTGTTTGAAAGTGGGAGGGAAACCAGAGTTAATTCTCTCACTCCATCAATCTGTCTTTATCCCCAGCTGTTCTTCACCCAGATGTTGGTTGGTCTCACTCAGCAGGTACAACCTTCATATGTTTGAGCAAAACAAGTATTATACAACTACATAGGAAATTGTACATATTGCATACTAACATGCTAGCATATCATATTTTTCTATTAGTTAGGTTATTACAAATGATACACCATAAATAAAATACATAATCATTACCTTTCTGTATTAAAATAATGTAATGTAAATACACACTCTTGTTTGTTAACTGTAATTAGTATAGTGTTTATTCATATCAAGTATTTTACACTTAAAACGTAACAATGTTTGCTCTTCTCTTTGTCTTTCCGTCAGTGGATGATTCCTATTATTCAGAGCTCTATGAAGCCGCTAGAGGTACGAAAAACTGTCAGTGAGGATTATGTAATGATAGCCCTTCTCTCACACACACACACACACACACACACACACACACACACACACACACACAGAGAACTAGTTAGCCGTGTTTTTAAAGTAACCATGAACGCTGGCCCTGGACATATCTATATGT